>JAJIBD010024473.1:0-45350 GCA_021461705.1 Cryptotis parvus
GCGTGAGACAGAGTGGCATCTTGAACTCCCTACAAACCTCAATGAGCTTGGTTACTGTGTGGATATGGTCGATTATGCTGAATCCTTTTCAGAAGCCAGCTTGTTCAGATGGTTGTCCTTCATCTAATGTTCTGCCAATCCTGTTCAGGATGACTCCAGTGAACAGCTTGTAGATGCGGACAACAGGCAGATGGTGCGGTAGTTGCCAATGTCGTGAATGTCTCCCTTGTTGAACAGTAGAACTGTCTTGCTGGTTTTCCATTGGGAGGGCACCTTGCATTCAGACAGGTAGCGTGTGAAGAGCCGAGCCAGTGTATTGATGAGTACTGATGGCAGATTCTTCAGGTGTTTGGGTCTGACTTTGTCTGGGCCTGGTGCTGTTCCTTTCTTTACCGACGAGATGGCATGTTGGATTTCAGAAGGGAGGACCTTGGGAACCACATATCCATCCTGCATAATTTGGTATGTGGGCAGGTGGACATGGCTATCAAAGAGATTTGAGTAGAAGTCATGGATAATCTTCTCCATTGCCTTTCTGGAAGTTGTGATAGATCCATCAGGGTGTCGGAGGTCAGTCATCTTGGTCTTATAGTTGGTAAAGGACAGGCTGGCATTGCGAATGCTTTTCCCGGCTTTTGCTTCATTTTCCAGTATTTCTGCTCTTCTCTCTTTGAGGTCTTCCTTTATGGCTTCTCTGCACCACTTTGTGAGCTTTGACATTAGCATTTGGTTGCCTGAGGCTAGCGCCTTGCCACGTTGGCGAATGAGCTCCAGAGTTTTTGAAGACAGGCATTCTTTTTTGTTTTTTTTTCTTTCTCAGCATTCTTTTGCACTATCATGGAGGTGCTGAACCAACCAGTTGATTGTAATCTTCATCGATGTCATCAATGATGGTATCTCCCCATGTTGCCACAATGGTGTCAAAAAGTTCCCAATTGGTGGTCGCTCTGGGAGTTCTCTTCTTAAACTTTGTGACCTTTCCTCCCCCATTGCGTGAAGTAGAATTTTGCACGAAGGATATGGTGGTCCGATCCTGTTTGGAATTTTTGGGACGACAGCAACATTGGTCAGGCAAAATCTTCAATTGAAGATGATGTGGTCAATTTCATTATGAAACTGTCCACCAGGAGATTCCCATGTCCAATGTTTCGCTTCAGCCTTCTGGAACTGCGAGTTCCCATGAATGGTCTTGGTGGCTATGATGAACTCAGATAGTCTCTCACCCTGTTCTCACCCTCAGATAGTCCCTCCCCCTCCTCTCCTGTTTATTCCATTCTAGGCCATGGGTCCCGATGTGGAGTTCTTCAGCTGATCTTCTCGGTCCTATTTTGGCATTAAAATTACCGGCTATGATCTTGTAGAAGGTGTGATCTTTTTATAGAACTCCTCCAGTTCCATGTAGAATTTCTCAATTTCATCTTCCTTGTATGTGGATATTGGTACATAGACAACGAAGACAGAAATTGCTGACAGTGGGCCACATCTCTTCAAGTGTAATCGTCTGATTCGGTTTGTTAGGCATTCAAATGAATCAATGTTCATGGCCACGTTCGTGTTGACAAGAACACCGACACCAGCAACGCCTCTTTCGTTGCATGTTTCTAGGAAGAGTTCTTCTCTGGTGTAAAAAACAGCATAATGTGATTGATACCTCCTCGTCTCAGTCAGACCAATGATGTCATACTTGATCTTTTGCGCTTGCACCATTAGGTCCTCAATATATGCTTCCAATGCCAGTGTACGTGCATTGAAAGTACAGACAGTCATTTTAGTCCTTCGTTTTGGCAGCCTAGTTTGGGCCTGAAATTTTATCAGGTACTCCTTGTTTGCCCTTCTTAGTGCTGCTGTATTAAGGGCTTTTTTTTGGTCGGGGAAGATACACATTTTTATTACTGGTTTTGGCATACTGAGTATGCATCGGACAGCTTGCCAGGCTCTGCCGTGCAGATAGTATATTCTGCAGGGTTCTCTGAGAGGGGTGTGGAAGTAAATTGCACCAGCTCTGCCTGGGGTATAACTTATTAACGTTAGTATCACTAAAGTTGGTATAAAGTACATCAAAGAAAATATAGGAAAAACCCTCCACGACATTGAAGTTAAAGACATCTTCAAAGATAAAACACTTTTGGGCCGGGCGATAGCCCAGTGGTAGGGCATTTGCCTTGCACGTGGCCGGCCTGTGCCGGCCCGGGTTCTATCCCGGCATCCCATATGGTCCCCGGAGCACCGCCAGGAGTGATTCCTGAGTGCAGAGCCAGGAGAAACCCCTGAGAATCGCCGGGTGTGACCCAAAAAGCGAAAAAAAAAAGATAAAACACTTCTAACAAAACAACTAGAAGAAAGGATAAACATATGGGACTACATGAAAATAAAAAGTTTCTGCACCTCTAAAAAATATGACCACGATACAAAAACAGTCAACAGAATGGGAAAGAATATTCACCAATATCCATCTGATGGGGGCTAATATCCAGGGTATATTAGGCACTGGTAGAACTTTAGAAGAAATAAACAACCAACCCCATCAAAAAATGCTGAGAAGAAATGAACAGAAACTTCAACAAGGAAGAAATTTGAACTGCCAAAAGGCATATGAAAAAATGCTCATCATCATTAGCCATCAGAGATGCAAATCAAAACAACAATGAGATATCATCTCACACCACAGAGACTGGCACATATCCAAAAAAAGCAAGAACAACAAATGCTGGCATGGATGAGGGGAAAAAGGGATTCTCATCCATTATTGGTGGGAATGTTGACTAGTACAGTCTTTTTGGAAAACTATATGGACATTCCTCCAAAGACTAGAAATTGAACTCCCGTTTGATCCATCCATACTACTACTCCTGGGAATATACTCTGGGAAGCCAAAAGCACACAGTGGAAACACCATCCTCACTTTTATGTTCATAGCAGCACTATTCACAATAGCCAGAATCTGGAAACAACCAGAGTGCCTGATGACTGGATAAAGAATCTTTGGTACATCTACACAATAGAATACTATGCAGCTGTTAGGAAAAATGAAGTTATAAAATTTGTCTATAAATAGATGGACATGGAGAGGCTCATGTTGAGTGAAATTAGCTAGAAGGAAAAAGACAGATATAGAATGACTGCATTTATTTGCATGACATAAATATATAAATACATATATATACACATATATATACATATTATGATACCAATATCCAAGATCAGACAAAACATGGATCCCGAGGTCTTTTCAAAAGTGGAATCTACCACAAGCTTCTAGGAGTTGGAAGTTGAGTGGGACAGAGAAGGGAACAGTGTGCTAAAAATTGCGGTAAATGATAATACTAGCCTAGAACTGAGTATTGAATACAGGCAAAAGATACACATGATAACCTCTAAATGTATGTATTGCAATCCACAGTGTGTAGAGAGAAGGAAGAGAGAAAAGAGAGAGAAAGATAAAGAGAAAACTTAAAGAACTTACCATAGAAGCAGGCTAGGGGAGAGGGGAGGGAATTGGGGACATTGGTGGTGGGAAATGGGCATTGGTAGAGGGATGGGTGCTAAAACATTGTATGACTTAAACCTGGACATGAACATCTTTGTAATTGTATATCTCACGGTGGTATAATCACTGTATCACTGTCTTCCGTCCATCATCGATTAACTAGAGCGGGCACCAGTAACATCTCCATATGTCCTGTCTCATGCAAGTAGAGCCCAAAGGCACCTGCTTGCTCCAGGAACATAAAGAGCCTCAAACCATTCCATCAGGTAATGGGAATAAGGTCTATAATAGTTACTGGTATTTGGCATATCAAATACAACACAGGTAGCTTGCCAGGCTCTGCCTGGTAGTATAATAAAATATTAAAAAAAATAAACTGTGGTACATCTACACAATGGAATACTATGCAGCTATCAGAAAAGATGGTCATGAACTTTACCTGCAAATGAATGGACATAGAGACTTTCATGCTGAGTGAAATTAGTCAGAAGGAAAAGGACAGATATAGAATGATTGCATCCATTAATGGGATGTATATGCAGAGATAGAGATAGAGATAGAGACAGAGATAGAGATAGAGATATACCAGTGTCTACTAATTGTAGGAAATGGTAATGTTAGACTAGAACTCACAATTGAATATACACAGAGACTTTCATGAAAAACCTAAAAATGTCTGAAGGGCAAGCCATAATGTGTAAAAGAAGAGAGATACATAGAGAGAAACAGAGAGACAGACAGAGAAAGAGAGGAAAATAAAAAGTGCCTGTTATAAAGGCAGGCTGGGGGGTTAGTGGGAGGGAATGTGGGGACATTGGTGGTGAGAATGGGACACTGATGGAGGGATAAGTACTGGAACACTGTATGACTGATACCCAATTATGAACATCTTTGTAATTGTATATCTCATGGTGGTATAATAAAAAATAGAAGAGTTTTCACCCTCTTGGATAATAAAAATAATAAAAAATAATATATAATAAATATAATAAAAAATATAATGGTATAATAAAAAATAGAAGAGTTTTCACCCTCTTGGATAATTTTAAAGTATTTCTGGAATGCTTTTAAAGTATCAAAGATTTAAGAATTATCTTCAGATGGATATGAGCAAGACCTGGGTAAGACCCTTTCTTCTATTCTTCACCTATGTCAATGTCAAAAGTCTGTGATGTCTTTAACCTACTCTTGAAAACTAGAAAGCCCAGATAAGGCGAATAAAACTGAGAGAGGCTAATAGACCTGGTTCCAGAGTCAGAGCACTGACATCAGTCAGGATACACCCAGCAGTCAGTGGCTGACTCACACACCTCTGCCACCTGGACTTGACTCTGACCTCCCCAGGCTGCACCATTAATCTGTGCTGCATGCTATTTCAGGGAGTCTCACTATCTATGTTTCTCTTTAACAAACTCCCAGGCCTCTTAGACTTTAGACTGCAGGAACTCCTTATTTCACCCCATATTTCTATGCCTTTTGTAGAGTCGGACACTTGAGGTACTTAAAGATTGAATCAGTAAATGCATGGGTTTTTGTTTCAATGAAAGACCTGGAGGTAAAAGGTTGACTGTGAAGTGCAGTTGTGTTGAGTCTATAGGACTTATTTGTGGACACCACCAGAGCTGGCCCTGGGTCTTTGCAGCTTAAAGCCATCTGCATTGCCTTAAGGCTCTTGTGCAAATCATAATAGGAGATTGGGGGCAGGAATGAAAAAGTTAGTTTGATTTTAATAACTCTTGGGCTATTGTTATGATTTCTATTATTAATCCAATGCTACCTAGTTTGGTCATCCTTCCTCTTATATACCATGGGTCCTCTTCATGGGGACTAGAAATATACAAGGAGGAAACCACCCTGGCTACATTGAGGTTGCCCTTTGAAATCTGCTCTGTAAAGATTAAAGGAGGGGTCTTGCTGACTTGCCTTAGGTGGGTGAGAATGAGCCTTTCAGTAAAACAGGGCTGAGCACACCAAAATTACTCTGGAGCAGAGAAACATGGACCTTGTGGATATTTGTTCATAACGATCTAGTTGCTTGGAGTTCATTTGTTGGATATTATGATATTATCCCCCAAGTATACAAATCCTACTTTTGTTCTTAGATGTGTTACCTGCCAACCACCCCCCCACAGTATTTTTGCATAAGAGCTGACTGAGGAAGATAGCACTGAGACCCTGTCAATTATCATTTGATTAAACCTGGGCTAGCTGTGGTTACCTGGAGATTTGCATGCGAGTGCTTGTTTTTATGACTTTGCAAAGACCGGCCCTTGGTGGGTGGCCTGAGTTTGGGGGGCCTTTGGAGAGAGAAAAACTTGTGTTTTGGAGAAGTGTCCAACTTAATGAAAGATCTCAGCCTGACCACATGGTCGGAGATCTGGCCAGAGGCTAGAGGTTTGGGAGATTCCCTTGCTTTGGACTGTAGTAGCTGAGTTTGTTTAATTATCGGTGATAACTAAAAACCTTTTAGAACTGTGCTGAATTTGTGGTCTGTCTGTTGCTGGCCCTTGAAGTAAAGGGAACTCATTCCCTGATGATATTGGGGTAACCAAAATAATGCTGACAGGACTCATTCTCTTATTTTTAAATTTCTTTAAATTAATTATTTTAATTGAATACACAATTACAATGTCATTCATAATAGGGGTTAACACAAAGGTTTCTAATTTCAATATCTTCACCCAAGTCACATGGATAGTCATTTGACTAACCGTCAGGAGCCGTAACTCCTCTTGTTCATCAATCCTGGCAGTGCTTTCACATCAGAGGAAAGGTCCTAAGGACCGTTTCAATCTGAGAAAGGCCAGTGCAATCCCTGGCATTTGCACTGCTAATTCCTCCTACTCTTAAATGCCTTTAATGACCTGCATCTTCTCTTAGAGAATTCAGCTCAAGTTTGTTCTGGCCCTCAGACCTGCAGGGTTCTTCTCCTCCCCGCCCCCATTGCTTTCTCTATTACCAAATTTTTTTTCCTTCTAGCACCTATTAAGAATTGGTACTAGATAATTAATGGAATTTTAAAATTGAGGATGTGCCTCCCACTTTTGGAATATCAACTTTAAGAACACAGAGGTTGAATTCGATGGCAAGCCTCTCCTCACAGTGCTCTGCAGAGTAATTGCTCAATCAACATTTATAACATAAATGCAATTTGCTTCCTCTTCACTTCTATCTTCCAAAATAGCTTCAAAAGCTTATTCTCCCTATAAGGCCAAAGTTAAATGTCATCTCTGCAGTAAAGCCTTTTGACAGCGATCCCACATTTAACTTAATCACTTGTTCCTCTGTGTTCCTGTGGCATGTTGTACACAAGACTTAATAGCATCTGGTTGAACCATATGAAATTGGTGTTTTTAAGTGGGCCAAAGTGGTTAAATAGCCACAGCTTCCTGTGAATAAATCTGATCATTTACGCTGTCAACTCTCTTATTAGTATGTGAATTCCTTGAAAATGAGAACTATAGTTGTTTATCTCCAGTGTTGGAAACATCTAGCGTGGGGTTTCATAGACAACAGATGCTTAATAAATGTTAATAAAGAATGTCTGGATGACTGACTGCTCATTCCCCTGGCTCCATGCGGGTTTCCAAAGTGATCTTTATCCGATCTTTATCCATGCAAGCAAACTTTAAATTTGGTGTATTCCCTCATGACAAAATGCTTTCATGGGCTAAATTCATCTTTTTCTCTCTCTCTCTCTCTCTCTCTCTCTCTCTCTCTCTCTCTTTTCAGTTGAACACCTTCACTCAGAGCCCAGGAATTCATTCCCAGCTAACAGAAACCACAAGCCATGGAAAGCTGAGGTTATTCCTTGTTGAGAGAAATAACATCAAGATGAATGACATCAGTCCAATGGCTCAGGTTATGCTTGCCAAGGGAACTGTGAAATTCTGTGAAACACCCCACCTTCCTCCACCCACCCAGACAGCCAGAACCTGCCAGTGTCCATCTGTCCCTTCTATGGAGAGCTTTTCAAAGGGGTGTTGGGGACCGCACACACTCATGAGTTTGTGCTACCCCACTGGTCTTGCCTACTTCATGGTGATGACAGTTGAGATCTCCATACCTATTCCTGGCCCAAGCTCTAAATCACAGGAGAGAAGACAGGTGAACTGCCCCCAGTGTTTCAGTTCATCAAGGACTGAACACTACTTATTTGGCACCTATACTTCCCAAAGGCACCTACTACATGAACCCCTCAGTAATGCCCACAGCCAGTCCCCAACTTGGGGAAAATACATTCTTAAAGTAAATAAGTGCCAAAGCATAAAACTTGCATATGAATGAGAACCACAGGGAAGGAGAGAAGTGAAATGGTTCCATAACTATTTTTGTTTGAGACAGGGAGTAGCTCATTGCCAAACAACAATAAAAGGAAATCTAATTGATTTCCAAGGGACCTGCTGGGGATCCAGACACATACATTCAATCCTTCATTTTATAGTAGAGTAAATTAAAATTCATGGCCATGAAGCCTCAGCTAAAGTCACTCATTGTGTGAATCAGAGGTCCCCAGTGCAGAAAGAGTATTTCTAAGGACCACTGTGCCATTCTGCAGGAAGGCTGAGTTGCTATGTTTGAAGATGATTCCATTCACCTTTTACCAATGGTATCGGTCCCATGTCTTGGTCTTCTTATACCCCGATTACAATCACCATAGACAAGGTGACTTAAAAAGAAATGCATATTCTCATAGCTCTGATGACTGGCAAGGAACTGGCTCATCTGGTTTGAGTGAGAGCTCTCTTCCCAGCCTGCAGATGGCTGCTTTCTTCCAGTCCTTAAAAAGTGAAGAGAGAAGAGGGATGCTCTGTGCATCTCTGCTTAATGACCCATTATGAGAGATGACAGCTTCCTGGCCGCTTACTTCCCAAAGACCAAAGCTCCTAAACATCATCTCTCAGAGTTAGGGTTTGACTCTATGACCTGTGTGGGCAAAAATATTCAGTTTAAATCCAGTCTTGTTTATGACTCTGATTGTACACATTGGTTTCTTCAGAGAAATTCACACTTGTAGAAATAAAGGTTAAAATTTACCTGTTGGAGAGATATTTTATTACATTTCCAGTAATTCAGTTGGTAGTAGTTACAAAATGCTGTGATGGATATAGTCTCTTTGTGCAGTCCCAATGTGAGTAATTTTCCCCAAGGTCTTTGGAATTACCCAATTGTGGGTAACCATGGGTAGCCTGAGTGATAGTTCTATTATGAACTCGGGGTCCACTGTTTTTTCCCAAGAATTCAGTATCTCCAGGGAAATTATAAGGAACCCAAGTGAATCTCTTTGTATCCTTCTGCTCTATCATCTCAATTATAGAAATAATTCCTGATTCAATATGTAATTTGAGTGAATTTTCCCAACTGTCCTTTAATATGGAGATTGAAGGTAATGAATCACCAAAGGGAACTATGAGGATGAGACTCCCAAGAACTCATCCTCATAGTTTTGTTTATCAGGGCCTTGGATCCTGGGATCATATCTCTCACTACTTCTTCCTAACCCTGCCATAATTGTCTTGATTTTTCACTTAAACTATTATTGCAGGCCCTTGTGTATACAATCTGGGTTGGCTCTCCCTTCCTTCTGAGTCTTCCTTCCTTCCTCCCATTTCCATACATGCTCATGGGTTTCACTGTATCACTGTCTTCCTGTTCATCATCGATTTGCTCGAGCGGGCACCAGTAACATCTCCATATGACCTGTCTCATGCAAGTAGAGCCCAAGGACACCTGCTTGCTCCAGGAACATAAAGAGCCTCAAACCATTCCATCAGGTAATGGGAATAAGGTCTATAATTGTTACTGGTATCTGGCATATCAGATACAGCATGGGTAGCTTGCCAGACTCTGCTGTGCGGGTAGCATACTCTTGTGGTCATCTCAAAATCTAGCATTTGTTGATGAACCATTTGGCGCAAGTCACCGCGCAAGCCATGCTGTGATAGGCTGGTCTGCCGGTGGAGTTCTGACGAGGGGGAATCTGGATGTGGAAAATGGAAGTCCTCATGAAGTGAGGGGTCATCTGGCTTGTTGTGAGGCTCTGCTGGGGTGGCTGGCCAGGGCTAGAACCTGCCATACCTCCAAGGCACCTCATGAGAGGCTGGGCACAGTGAGAGCCAGTAGCAGCTCTGCCCCATGTCTGTCTCTGGATCAGCATACCTGGGCCAGATTAAAAAAAGACTGAAGCAGGGTGAATCTCGATGAGCCGGGCTGTGATAGGCTGGTCTGCTGGGTGGAGTTCTGACAAGGGGAAAGTCCGGATGTGGAAAATGGAAGTCCTCATGGAGTGGGGGGTCATCTGGCTTGTTGTAAGGCTCTGCTGGGATGGCAGGCCAGGGCTAGAACCTGCCATCCCTCCCGGGTGCCTCATGAACAGCTGGGCACAGTGAGAGCCAGTAGCAGCTCTGCCTCATGTCTGTCCCATGTCTATGTTGTGTTAACATAGATCAATGAATCAGCTTTTAGGTGTAGAAGTTAGGTGGTGCCACACCTCTGGTTCAGGTCTAAACAGATTATAATGCCAGGACCTAGTCCCTTCTTCTGAGATTATCTCTTATATCCAAACACTGAGAGAGAGAGGTTTGGTATAAAGTAATACATCTTAATGGATATATATTCATGGGGGAGACTCACATCATAATTTCATGAACTTCATGCAATCTTGATGGTAACCACAAGGTCCTTTTTATTTCTACTCTGCACCAGGATGATTCTGAGTGTTCTGTCCTCTGTTTACTGGAAGGGTCATGCTCGCTTGCCTGAAGGCAAACTAAGATGATCTTGGCAGAGTTGATCTTGGCAGAGTTGATAAACGGTAGTTTCAATGTAGTGAGAGTGGTGGTCTCCTGGTTAATTCTATTTGTCCCATGATGGGACCAGTGGGTGTTAAGAGAATTGTGGCTAATCAGATTATAATGGGTTTATGCTCATGTAAATGAGAGTGATCAGGGAATTCTTCAGAGTGTACTGTGTCATGCTTTAAACCTCACAGTTACGGAAGTGCTGAAACTTGAGCTTGCTACTCTACAGATCATTGATGCAAAGACAGGTATTTGGAGTGAGACCTGAGGAGGACAGGATAGTTTTGTGCACCTGCTTTAAGGGAGAAGCTCCTCTCTTTGGTGGGATCAGGATGAAGTTCCCTCACTAACTCTAGGTTATCTCTAGGTTATCTCTTTACCAGCAAGGCACACTCATCAGACTTTAAGGGCTCATTGTCCCTGCCTCATCAGTATCTCCACATGTACCCATTCCAACCTTCACGGTCCCATTATTTCCCAATGTTCTCACTGTAGCAGTAGACCCTGAGAGATTGGGTGTTTGGCTCATATTGCAATTCAGCTGCTATCAGGGTGAGAGTTAGCATTTGATGTCCATCTATACAGTCCAGGTTGCTTGAGGGCCTGATAGCAGGAGGTTCTCAGGTGGTTTGCAGTTCTTGAGCTGGGAATTTGAATCTCTGAGCTCATTCTCTTTCACTACTTTGTTCATTTGTATTAGAAGCAACCTCTCAATATCATTATATTTCTTAGTTTTCTGAAAATGTTTCAAAGTATATTCAGAGTCATCTAGCTTTATTTCTTCCAAGTACTTAGGAGGATTTCATAAAGTTGTTTTGTGCATCTTTATAAGGACTTCAAGGAATTCTTTTTTTAAGTATTTTATTATACCACCGTGAAATATACAATTACAGAGATGTTCATATTTGGTTTTTGGTCATACAGTGTTCCAGCACTCATCCCTCCACCAGTGCCCACTTCCCACCATCAATGTCCCCGATTCCCTCTCCCCTCCCACAGCCCTCCTCCATGGCAGGTTCTTTATTTCTTTCCCTTTCTCTCTATCTCTTTCTCTTTTCCTTCCCTTCCAGATTGCGAATTATAGAACATATATTAAAGGGTTGTCATGTGTATCTTTTTGCCTGTATTTGATGCTCAGTTCTAGGTTGGTATTAGTACTTTCAACAATTGTTAGCACACTGTTCCATTTTCTGTCTTACCTAGCCTCTGACTCCCACACGTTTGTGATAATTTCTACCTTTGACAAAACATCCTGATACATGTTTCACTTGACCTTGGATATTGGTGTCATAATATATGCATATATATTTATGTCATGCAAATAAATGCAGTTATTCTATATCTGTCTCTCTCCTTCTGGCTAATTTCACTCAACATGATCTTCTCCATTCATTTATAGACAAATTTCATAACTTCATTTTTCCTAACAGCTGCATAGTATTCCATTGTGTAGATGTACCAAAGCTTCTTTATCCAGTCATCTATTCTCGGGCACTCTGGTTGTTTCCAGATTCTGGCTATTGTGAATAATGCTGCTATGAACATAAAAGCAGGGATGGTGCTTCCGCTGTGTATTTTTGGCTTCCCACTGTATATTCCCAGGAGTGGTATGGCTGGGTCAAATGGGAGTTCAATTTCTAGTCTTTGGAGGAATGTCCATATTGTTTTCCAGAAAGGCTGTACCAGCCGGCATTCCCACCAACAATGGATGAGTGTTCCCTTTTCCCTGCATCCACTTCAGCACTTGTTGTTGTTGCTCTTTTGTATATGTGCCAGTCTCTGTGGTGTAAAATGATATCTCATTGTTGTTTTGATTTGCATCTCTCCTATGATTAGTGATGATGAGCATTTTTTCATATGTTTTTTTGACCATAAGGAATTATTTTTACTACTGGAAATAAGAATCATTATCTTTTTGGGGGAATGTTGGGGATTGTACGCATAGCCTCATATACAGGAAACAAGCATGCTCTGAGCTACATCCTCAGGACATTTTAAAACCTATTCTTACTAGAAAGCCAACTCCACCTCTCCGAAGCCCAGGGAACTGCACCTACCCCCACCACTGCAGTCACGCCAAGAGCTCAACACAACTACTTCGCAAATATTCTCTCCAGAGATGCCAATCTGCCTGAGAAATCTGGTGTCTTCTTGGAATTGGGGTAGGCCTCCTGCCCTTCAATCTTCTATACTTCCAGAAGCCTGGGCAGCCATACCCACCTTCCATATCTGCCGCATGTCAATTCATTGGCCCAGACCATAGATCCTAAAATCTCTAGACCAAAACCATCTAATTCCTCAATACTGAAATTTCAGTCAGAGCACATCAAATTAGATAGGAAAGTAACATAAAAGCCAACCAAGCTCAACAAACAAAAACATAATGCAGAAGGCTCAAATAGCAACAATAGCTTAATAAATTCTTAGCCAAGGACTTAACTTCATATTCAGATTAAACGATTTTCACATGATAATTTATTTTTAAGTTTATTAATTTTAATATTAGAGATTTGTTATCTAATCAATGTTAACTATGAGTTGTACAAGAAGTTGTAGTTTTGAGTACATTGAAATAAGTAAATAATTAATAAAAAGGAAAAGAAAGCTTGTTCCAGATACTTCAAAATCGTATAGAAAAGTTTTTAACATTTTGTTTCTCTAGGATTACCTCTGCTACTAAAATATATACTAGTTAGGGTTCTTAAGACAGAACAAACAGAATCTCTCCCCTCGTTCCTCTTTCTCTCTTTCTCTCTCTGTTCTTTTTTGTTCTATTTAGGCCTTTGGTATATAGGGATTAGAGAAAGCAAAATATTTTACTCAATCTATTGATTCAAATGTTAATCTCACCCATAAATATCTGTATAGACACATCCAGCGTAATGTTTAGTCAAATATCTGGGCATTCTGTGAACATCAACATCAACAGGAAAGAGCCTAGGTTATAATTCAAGTCTAGAAACCAGAAAGATGCAATGCTGTGGTTCAAATAATTAAAGACTCCATCTAGAAAGACTTTCTTGTTGCTGATGTTTATGAAGAAACAGTAATCTTACACAACAATAAGAATTAAGTTAGCTGGGGGCTTTTAGTAGATACTTTTCAGAGGAAGTTCTTTTCTATCCCTAATTTATTGTTTTGTTCCTTGATAGGAATTTTTTTTTGCTTTCTTGGGTCACACCCGGCAATGCTCAGGGGTTCCTCCTGACTCTGCACTCAGGAATTAGTCCTGGCGGTGCTAGGGGAACATATGGGATGCTAGGGATCGAACCCTGGCCGGCACGGGCCGGCCACGTGCAAGGCAAACGCCCTACCTGCTGGTCTATTGCTCCAGCCCTTGATAGGAATTTTTAAAAAAATAAGACTGCATTTTGAAAATTTCATATTCTTTCCCATATACAGTTTAGAGTTGATACTATGGAACATACAGTGATTTTAAATTTTTTTTTTACCTCAAGTGAATCTTAGTGACATTAAGATTAATAAAAGAAGCTAATTGAAAAATGTTATGTTTGTATGGTTCTATTTATGTGACACTCTAGATTCTTTTTTATTAACTTCTTGTAGGACATTCCATTCTGACATCACCAATAGTACAAAATCCAATGAAGGGATTTGTCCCTGATTCTGGGTGCTGGGATAAAGAAGCTGGATCATTCATGAGCATTTTTCCTCCCTTTGTTGGTTTTAATTTTTTTCTGTGTATTTTTCCTATCTCTGAATATATCAGGTGGTTGTTCTGTAAAAATTTCAAAATAATACTATTTCAGGAGAAGTGAATGCATACTTTTCTAATGCTCTGTTTTCCTGGTGCCTCCTGGATAAGTGACCTCTCTATATGTCCTTGGCAGCTATGAAGGGACCATCAACTGGAGACAAGTTGGCATCAGGACATAGATGGAAGTCAGGGCACTACATCTGAGTGCCACCTACAAGGCTTTGCTCATAAGTAAGGAATGTGGCAGCCTGCCCTTGAGGAAGCATACAGCCCAAGCATTTTCATGCAGATCATTTAATATATTGCATGGGATTTGCTGCAGATGTCTAAGAAAAACATCTGCATTTTCCTGGAAGGCATTAAAATTCTCGCATTTGAAATGTAATCATTTGAGAATCTTGAGGGACTCTGATGATGTGTTATAAGACAGGTTACAGCATCCAGGGAACGAATAGTAGTGAAAACGTAACCTGGTCTCTGGGAAAGGTTTGAGGCAAGGACTTTGGTCCTGCTGATACATCACGGAGAGAGCTGCCTTGGATTTGAAACTTTTTTTGGATGGAGTTGTCCAAGGCAGCAATCTTGTTCCTTCAGTGATAGACTTCAGGAAGTGTCATTGGAGTCTGCCAATGAATTTTCCTGAACGTTTATTTTTCTTTTTTAATAAAATTTTGGTTTAATTCGTATAACTAGAAGAAGTAACTTGCATGAGGTTTGGTTTGGTTTTGTGAGGAGGGTTCCCAAAGTAGTGCTCAGTGTGTCCTATGGTTCAGTGCAAGGGCCAGAGGAAATGATGCTACTTGAGTACCATGGTGCTGGGGGCCACCACTGCTGAAGCTCTAGGGGACTGTGCAGAGCCAGGGACTGAAGCAAGGCAGTGCCTTAACCACTGGACTATTTCTTTGGCCCTTGTGCAGAGTTTTATGAGCAACTCCCTTCCAAAGACCCAAATTCTCTTCTTCATCCTGACACATGGAAGAGAATGATCTCTCCTCCATGGGGACCAGGGGAATGGGAAACACACATCTACTGTACTTCTGGAGAGTGAGGCAGAGTCTAGACTGATCTCAAAGAATGTAGTTTCTGTTCTGGATCCAAATACAGGTCTTCCCTTGCACCTGGAAAGCAGAGTGCTGAGAGGTGGGGGTTGCCTCCTGATGAGTGAAACTCTGAAAGAATGGAATTGCTGAGAACATGTTTCCCTCACACTGATGAAACAGTGTGGTGGATTTGGCCTTTTGTCTAAGAGGTAAGTGAATTAAAGGACTGCCTGCCAGGCGAGGCCAGCACCAAAAGTGCAGGGTGTGATTCTGTCTCAAGCAGACAGAGTGAGCCAGTGCTGGGATGTCTGAAATACAGAAGCTCCACCCTCAGCATCAACAGCACACGTCAAGTGCATCTTCACTGCTTCTCGTCCATCCCCTTAACCCAAACAAAAGAGGCACCACCAGTTCTGGAGGGAGGGGAAGGAGATAACCGGAACAGGACAGCTTGTCTCTGGAGATACTGAGTTTGGAGCCAAGGTCAGGACTGAATGGTGAGTTATGGATGATATTGTGAGAATGGTGAGAGATTGCAGTTTGGTTGAAATTGGATGGGAAAACAAAGGGGTCTGCCAAGCTTGTGCTGCCCTTGCAAAAGGGAACCTGGGTGGTGTTTTGAAGGGCAGTGGACGTGTTTACAATTTGAGTCACTGGGCGCCTCTGCCCACCCCAGTCCAAGTAGAATGGATTAGTGATGGGAGGGCAACTGCGTGTAGCCTGTCTGTGGCAGAGCACTGGTCACTGTCTGAGCTGAACGTCATTGGTCATCAGACAATGATCTCTTTCTATAGACCTGGGGACCTGGTGGATTGTGGGAATCCAGTCTCTTCCCTCTGAGCACACTAGCTCCAAGTAGATGCTGATAATGGATTAGGAGCCCCCCACCCCATGCCCAAGGGGGCAACATTTCCTCTCCACCGGCTCAGCATATGATGGTTACCTTGTTTATCTCTGATTTAACCATGTTTGACCTAACTACAGAGACTCACAGACATGAGGCAGAGCTGCTACCAGCTTTCCCTGTGCCCAGCTGCTCAAAGGCATCCGGGAGGGATGGCAGGTTCTAGCCCTGGCCCGCCACCCCAGTAGAACCTCACAAGAAGTCAGATGACCCCCACTCCATGAAGGCTGACATTTTCCACATCCAGACTCCTCTCTCATCAGAACTCCACCCAGCAGAAGAGCTGATCACAGCCCACCCTCATCGAGATCCACCCTGCAGCAGTATTTTTTCAAGTCTGGCCCAGGTATGCTGATCCAGAGACTCACAGACATGGGGGCAGAGCTGCTACCAGATCTCCTTGTGCCCAGCCACTCACGAGGCGCCTGGGAGGGATGGCGGGTTCTAGCCCTGGCCCGCCACCCCAGCAGAGGCTCGCAAGAAGCCAGACGACCCTCTACTCCATGAGGGCTGCCATTTTTCCACATCCGGACTCCCCCTCTCGTCAGAACTCCAACCAGCAAAAGAGTTGATCCCAACCAGCTAACGCAAGCGGCCGCGTGGTTCATCAATAAATGCTGGAGATCAGAGGTGACTACAAGAGTATGCCACCCACACGACAGAGCCTGGCAAGCTACCCGTGTCGTATTTGATATGCCAGATACCAGAAACAATTATAGACCTCATTCCCATGTCCTGATGGAATGGTTTGAGGCTCTTTATGTTCCTGGAGCAAGCAAATGCTCTTGTGCTCTACTAGCATGAGACAGGACATATGGAGATGTAACTGGTACCTGCTCAAGCAAATTGATGATGAACAGGAAGACAAATGATACAAGTGACCTAACTACAGATAATAAGCCTCGTATTATTTAGGCAGGAGCCCTTCTCCATCTACAACATTTGGAAAGTGCAGCATGTGCTTAATATGTTTGAATTTGTAAACTGAAGTTGGAATACAGGAAGAGTCTGAGAGACTCCTGGGGGAATGAATCAACAAAGGGAATTTGAGGAAGGGGGTAGTGCTTTAGCTGCACAGAATTGATTAATATTGGGTGAAGAAGCTGTCAACCAATGATTGCTGACCAGTGACAGCATCCAAGTTTACAATAAATCAGAACTCAGGAAAGGCAACCTCTGGGTGGGCCCAAGGGGAGCTCAGGTTTGAAAGGTGGTGTAAGGTCCGTGACTGTCTTAGTGGCCAGACTCAAGTAGCATATTAAGAAGGTGGGTGGCCAGAAGTAATTCCTGAGTGCAGAGCCAGGAGTAACCCCTGAGCATCACCGAGTGTGACCCAAAAAGAAAAAAAAACAAGGTGGGTGAAGACAAGGCACTTCAGAGAAGGGTTTGCATTCATTGCTGGCTGGTGTACGTGGTCGAGACAAGGTAAAACTTCATCAAAACAAAACAGGCATACAGAAAAGAATCCTAAGCAAAGGTATAATCTGAGATAAGAGAAAAAACTTCCAGGAGGGAGAGGGCAAGGATGTCCCAATGCTCGGACGCAGACTAAAGGTGACATGGTGACCTGACAGACGAACAGGGGTATCTTGAGGAGATGAACCCATCTTCAGCTGGAGAGAATGCTTCAGGGAAGCTCCAGTCCTACCAACTTGGCAAAGGCCTCTCCTCAAGCTTCCTTTGATTAGCAACTGTTATTCATCTAGGTCAGATCAAGGACTCAAGGTAAGGACTTTGTAAAGCTCTGGCAACCAATATTGGTTACTATAATATAAAGAAATGAGAACTGCTTTGCCAATGATTTCTCTATGTGTGTGGGTGTTTTTGTGCATTTTCCCCCTGAAGATGTTCAGGGAGGTCTTGGCTAACCTTGTATGTGAGAAGGGCCGAGATCATATATATATTTTATCTGAGAGCAGAGATACCCAAGTGTTTCTAACCTCTGTGATGAACCCCCAATCACACACAAGAGTGGGAATTAGAGATAGAGGGAAAGTGACTGCAGGTTTGTAAAATTGTCCCTAACTGAAACCCAGACACGAGATCTTAAAGATCAGACTGGGTCTGACCATGGGCAGAATTGTGATCTGCTTTCCATGCATTTTTAAAATTCAGGCAACATAGACTTTGTGTCAAGTGATCTAAAACTCAGCATAGATTGGCTTATGGGATCTTGACTTTCTACATTCTCTTATTTGAGGAAGGTGGTTTTGGATGCTGGGATTAGAGATGAGGAAATCAGGACCCAAAGCAAGTGCAGATAGCTTAGGACTAAGGAGTCCTTAGGACTAAGGAAGTCCCTAAGTTATCTGCTTCCCCAGGCCTATTCATAGACTACCTAGAACACCCATATGAGGCCATCACAGGGATCCAGCAAGAGAAGCAGAGCCACCGGTGGGGGAGAGCAGGGCTGCATGGAGCTGTTTGAAGGCAGTTATTTATGGCTTGCCACAAACTACATATAGGCAAGCTTTCCTTCTACCTTTCCTTCTCCTTTTTTTTCCTTTTTATCCTCTGGGCAATGTCTCTGGGGGCTAGTAGGAATCATTCTCAGAGGTGAGTGAATTTGGATCTGCCGTGGCCAATAGACATTCCACCTATGTATGATATTGGAGTGGCTTTACGCTTTCAAATTGAAAAAAGTTCACAGATGAGTGAGAGCAAATTATAATTTTGCTGTGGACCAATGTAGTTAACAAATTGGGTCTAAAGACCAAGAAAGGTAATAATTTTTACTCGTCTATCTTAAATAGTAAAATGTTTTAGAACTCTAGAATACAGCACATGGAATTTACCACAAGTGTGTTGAAGTCAGAGATTAGGTAAGACAGAGAAGGGACCAGTGTGCTAATAATTGTTGGAAATGGTAGTACCAGTCTAGAACTGAGCATTGTACATAGGCAAAGGGATATACATGGTAACCCCTAAATACATGTTTGCAAGCCACAATGTGTAAGAGAAGGGAGAGAGACACAGAGAGACAGAGAGAGAGAGAGAGAGAGAGAGAGAAGAGGCAAAGTGCCTGCCAAAGAGGCATTTGGGGGAGGAAGAGAGGGAATAGGGACATTGGAGGTAGGAAATGTACACTGGTGGAAGGAAGGGTGCCTGAATACCATATGCCTGAAACCTAATCATGAAGAGTTTTGTGATTGTATATCTCACAGTGGTATAATAAAAAAAAATTTTTTTAGGTAATTAACTCTTGTTTTATTTATGTTAAAATATAGGAGTGAGAATTCCTCAATTGGAACAAACACTACGGAAACTCATAACCCAGTAAGTAGTTTTTCTTTATTTTTCTTCATAGATGCATCAGTTTTATTTTATTTACTTATTTTTTAAATTTTTTTATTATCCCCCCCAATTTTATTACACCATTCTAGACACACAATTGAAAGATGCTCATGTAGAGTTCTGGTTCCACAGTGTTCCAACACCCATCCCTCCACCCAAACCCATCTCCCATCACCAATGTCCCCACCTCCCTCCCCCTCCCACACCTCAACTACTTGGCAGGTTCTGTATGTCACCTCTCTCCTCTTTATCTCTCCCTCCCGCCAAACTTTCCTGCACATCGTGGAATGCAGTGCATTAAAAGACATCACTGTTTCCACTATTTTAATGGACCGCGCTGCCGATTGTGCCGGCGCGACCTGGGCTCAAACTGGTTTTGCTCTGTTAATCTGGTCGTGAGGCAGTTTCCCAGCATCCGGACAGCGAAAATGGTGGCTAGTGTGGTGGGCAAGTCCCATCCGGCTGCTTCCGGGACCCCCCAGAGGTGATAGGCCCACTCCCAAAACCCATCTGCTCTCCCGGGGCCCCCATAGTCAGCTGGGCCTGGGGCGAGCAGAGTTCCAGCCTCCCCAGCCGCTTGTGAGGCTCTTCATGCTATGACTGGTGGCCCCAGGGCAGCTCCTGGGCGGGGCCACCAGGCTCCACAAAATGGAGGGGGAATGGCTGACCCTTGACTCCATCTGACGAATTCCCAGTGATTCCCGCTTCTGGGAGCCGCGTACCTGGGCTCAAACTGGTTTTGCTCTGTTAATCCGGTTGTGAGGCAGTTTCCCAGCATCCAGACAGCGAAAATGGTGGCTAGTGTGGTGGGCGAGTCCCATCCGGCTGCTTCCAGGACCACCCAGAGGTGATGGCCCCTCCCCAAACCCATCTGCCCTCCCAGGAGCCCCATAGTCAGCTGGGCCCAGGGTGAGCCAAGTTCCCTATAATAAAATTTTTTTAAAAGAATAAATGAATGAACGAATGAATGAATGAATGAATGAATGAATGAATGAATGAATGAATGAATGAATGAAATTATGTCCCTTAGCTGACAGATTTCCGCATACGGGAGGGATCTGGCGAGCATGATGAGTGAACAGAGCACACAGCAGAAGGCAGCAGAGAGGTCTTGAATGATTTCAGTTCTCAACCTCAGTTTCCTTTCTATAAAAGAAATCTGCTGGCTTGTCTCACATCCTCTTGGGGTCCACTGCCAAGACTCTAACAAGCTCATTGCAAAGAACACATAAGGATTTTTGGAGTAGTAAACTTTGATCGAAAATGACAATTTCAGTTTCTCCTGCTGCTGGGGCCACCTCTTACCACTGCTGCTACAGCGGAAGGAAAATCCCTCTTCTATAGCGATGAGTGGAACAGTTCCCCTGGTTGGAGGGAGCCTGTGGCAGTAGGATGTTGGTGAAATTGTCTGTGGAAATGGACTTCCTCCCAGTGTGGTTGGAAGGGCATTGGGGAAACCTGGGCTTTGAGGAGCGGGGCCTTGTGGGAGAATATTCACTGGCAAGCAAACCTCTTCTGTATGGGAGGTCTTTGGCCATTCACAGTATTGGGGTCCCTATGTTTTCTTCTTATGGTTTGCTTTGGTGTTTCCCTGCTGAGCTCCATCCCCAGCCCATCTTGGGTTGATGGGGGTTGGGCAGGGTGGGGGACAGAGTTTGGGACCATGTGTCATTTTATGCCCTACTGTGCTCTTGTGAAGCTGAGTTCAGTCTGGCCCTGGTTCTGAACTCACAGTCCTGAAACTGAGGAAAGGTTTCTTAGTTCCTTGGGCAAACCAGCGTTCTTTTTCTCACACATTGTCGCCTTGGGGGTGGAGGGCTCCTGGGATTGAATGTTTTGGATCTGCCTTTTCTCTGCAGCTTCTCCACTCCCTGCTGTTATCTTTGGCTCTGTTGCTATGGGCGGGAATATTTTTTTTGTCCTTGCTTAATAACTGCTTGACTGCCAGAGGAGCCATTTCTCATTGTATTGGTGGAGGATTAACTGAGATGTTTGGGAGATATTTCCTGTATTAAGCAGCAGGGGACAGCTTGCTGGGCCTGTGCCTTCTTTTGACATAGCGTCATACTTTTTACCCTCTTCACTTTTTCTGCTGGAATGTGCTGAGGCCAGTTCTTTGCCTTTTGAGCAGCAACTCCTCCCTGACACTTTGCAGATTTCTGTCCTTTCCAGGTGCCCTTGGATAAACACTTCTTGGAGGGGCCACAATGAATAACCAGGCTGCTTTCTTATCTGCATTCCCACTTCCTTCTAGGCAGAATCGCCTTCCACCATTAGTCCATCCTGCAGATTCCCTGAACGTGAACTCATCATCTGTCTCCTTAGGCAGTGAACACAAGCCTCATCTTCTGATTGCTTACCACTTCCAGGAGCTCACCTCTCCAGCTTGGTTTGGAATGCCAAACTGCTAGAAGATTGTTGGTATTCTTGGGTCTGCTTGAACCTTCCTCAAGAGAAGGAGGCAAAGGATTGAGAAAAGTTACCCAAATCGACCAACTTTTGATTCTCAGTGAGACAGAAATAAGGAAGAAATTGGTTTCAGAACTTGCTGTCAAGACATGTCTCAGCAATTGTGATGCGTGTAGAGCCAAACATGTGGGTGCCTCAGTATTTCGGGTGGTGCCTAGCAAGGGCTAAAGGACGGACTAATTTCTGGACTGGAGTTTAAGATCACTTCCAAACCTGAGGAACAGGATGAATTCTTTCACTTCTCTTTTCTGCTGTTTCTCATCTGTAACGTAAGGGTGAGCTGGCTTGTGAAGGCTTTACAGATAATATACTTGAGAAATCCTATCAACTATAAAGAGTATTAGGAGTTTAGGGGAAAAGTGTATGAAAACATTAGCAAAGGCAAAGAACTATCCGAGTGCTTATAGCTATTGCATTACAGTGGAAACCTAAGAGAAACACTTCAGAGTGTTGGGAGAAATCTTCCTCTTTAGAGTATATCTTCTTCAGTTTAACTGTGATCCAAGTTCTTTTCCCGGGACAAAGTGCCTCCCTGCCCAGAGGAGGGGAGCTAGGACCTAGCTAGGTCACCCAACCCGATGCTCTTCCGTTTTGCTCCCAGAAACTCATCACCTGCAGTAGATGCATGCTGCTGCAGAGCATAGAGGTGTGGCTTCCCTGGCTTCTGGACCAGCCAGGGAGGGGACCCAGAGATGGACTCTGTTGCTTGTCCAGGATGCTACAAACTCTGGGTGCAGAAGGGCCTTCAGTTCTATAGATGAATTGGACTCTGCCTTCCTCCTTTCCAGTCTGGCTTTGTAGACAACTCAGAGGTTTGCTCAGCCACCCAGATCCCTGTCTATCAAATTTTACATGGAGACTTTCAAACACACAGAACCTTGAAGGGATAACAATATACCTCTGGATTCACCATTGCTAAGTTCAGTCATGAGCAATGTTTTTTCCAGTTGTTCACCTGTTTCTGCTGCTTCCCTCCCTTCTTGATTCTGTCCTGGCTGAAGCATCAGAAAGTAGAACCAAGGCATCAGATCACTGTTTCTCCCTTGAGTATCTCATAGCCATAACCATGATGCCATTTTCCCAATCAGCAGAGTCTAGAGCAGTGCTCAGACAATGCAGAAATCTCCCCCTCAACTGCGATCAGCTGGGAAGTCTCAGTTTTACATATGGGACCTGGACCAATGCATACTTTTTCTCAGCTGTGACGGGTCTTCGCAGAGAAACATCCCACCCAGAAGGTGTTAAAGCCCTTTGGCCCCTCTCTCCCTCCTCATTTTGTGGGGAAGTGGTATGTCTGATGAATGAATTAGAAATTCAAAACTGGATGAGGGGTCTGGTCTCGCTGGTGTCGCACTGAAGGCCTCTCTGTGCTTGAGCTAAAGCCCCTAGGTCCTGGCTTCTGAGACTCAGCAGACAGGTCTGTCTTGTTTCCAGGAGAAGAGAACCAGGAGAAGGTCTGAGCACATAAAGCTGCTCTGTAAGTTCGAATGGGCCCCCTCTGACCTATCTCAACTTGGGGTGTTGACACAAAGCTCTAGGAATCCTGTTCTGATCATTCATTGACTCTGCTTTCTCTGTAACTCTATGAGCAGTAACACTGATGTTGGGGCTTTTGACTTAGTATCAGCCCCCAAAGGTCCAAATGCAGAACCAACAAATTCAATATAGTCAATTAATCCAACTCTAAGGACTAGGACACCAGAGGAATTGAAGAATCCAGCATTACAGCACCCACTGACCACAGGGATAACTATAGGGAAGCCAAAACAATGCCACAGGATTCTAGGAATGTCAGTTCTGAAGAGGAATGAAAATGTGGGTATCAGAGAGATTTCCCCAGGGAGAATGGGGACACAGGCCTCCAGACAGCCTCTTCAAGGGCCCAGAGAAAGGAAAGCAGAACCAGGAGGGGGTTAGAGAGTGTTGGAGAATCTGGAATTGTTGGGGGGAGCTAGACCAGGCCCAGTCTCCAAAGTAGCCACATCACCCCCTTCAGAAAGCATGCCCCACATTTTGAAAGCATGGGGATGGCATTGAAGAGCTGTAATCAGGGGGATTTTTGAAAGAACTCTTCAGCAGAAATACTGAATGTGGGCTTTGAACACAAACCAAAGGAGCCCAACAGGAAGCTTTGAACAAAAGGGGAGAAGGCAAACTCAGGTAGTTCTGAAGTTTCCCAACTTTTTTTTTTTTTGCTTTTTGGGTCACACCCGGCAATGCTCAGGGGTTTCTCCTGGCTCTGCACTCAGGAATTACTCCTGGCGGTGCTCGGGGGGACCATATGGGATGACGGGGATCGAACCCGGGCCGGCACAGGCCGGCCGCGTAAGGCAAATGCCCTACCCACTGGGCCTCGCTCCGGCCCCTTCCCAACTTATTTTCTGCCCAATAATGTCTATGCAGTCAACCACAAAAAACAGCGAGAGCAAAAGAAACAGGGCCCAGAGAGATAGCGCAGTGGTTCTGTGCTGGCCTTGATGTGACTGGTTTGATCTCTGGCAAAACACATGGTCCTCTGAGTACCACTGGGAGTGATCCCTGAGCACAGAGCTGAGAGTAGTCCCCACACATCACCGGATATCCCCAACACACAAAAACAAAAACAAAACAAACAAACAGAAGTTAACATCAAAGGGGAATTATGGGTTGGGACAAAAGTACAGCAGGAAAAAAATAGTTATGTGTGTGTGAGAGAGCTATGTGTGATTGTGTGCATGTGCAATGTGATATGTGTGTTACTGTGGTGTGCATGTGTGTGGTGCATGGTTGTGAAGAGTGTGCATGTGTGCATATGTATGGTATGTATGTGGTATGGGAGGTATGGGGTGTGTGGATATGTACACATGTGGTGGGTGTGTAATGTATATGTGTATATAACTGTATTTTTGACATGTGTGATGTGTTTTTTCATGTGGTATGTGTGGTGTGGTATGCATATATGTGGTGCACATTTGTGGTTGTGTGTTAGTATATGAGTGGGGCAGTATGCATGTGGTGTGTATGTGTGTGTGTGTGTGTGTGTGAGAGAGAGAGAGTATAAATCATGAGAGGGAAGTGACATGGGCAACTCACTCATTTGAATCTCAGGGATGGCGCAGTGAGCTCCAGCGGGAGGAATCCTTCACCCAGAGATCAAAGGAGCTGAGTGATTCAGGGGAGGAAACCCCCATCCTGCATCTGAAGCCAAAGTCAATTTCTTTTGAGCATCCTCACCCCTAGAATCCCATAAAATGAGAAACAAGCCTCTCAGCAGTGTTTGTGCTGCAGACTGGGGTATGGTGAAGGGCTGCTTCTCCAAGGAGCTGGGTGATGTCACCGACACTGAAAACTGCTGCTTAGTGACGTGATGCTTCTGTGGCTTTCCTTCTCAGCACCAGGCTTGTAATTGTGAAAGTCTGGGTCTCCCTGCTCCACTTGTCCTTCTGGGGGTGCTCTGTCTTCCAGGTACCTGCCAGCTCTTCAGTTCCTCTTCAGAATTCTGTCCCCAAGGTGTGTCCTGGCACACAGGACTTCAGGTCGGTGGGTCTTGGGCATGGATCCAGGGCTCTCCGGAGCATCCAGCTGCTCTCACTGCTCCTGCCTACACCCTCCCACCTTCTCAGCTGACTCAGGTGGGGCCTGGGAGACTCCTAGGGAGCTCAGGAGCAGCACCCAGCTAGTGGCCTGCCGTGTCCTCGAGGGGAACACCATGGGTGGAATGTGAATGGTGGAAAAGGACGGGCTCGTGACCAGGACTGAGAGCAGGGCTGTTGAGGTGGAATGGGTGGGATTAGGGTTCTCAGAGAGGGCTGGAGACAGAGAGTGCAGGGGTTAGGGTGCTCGTCTTGCATGTGGCTCATCTAGTTTCAATACCCGGCACCACATGTGATCCCCTGAGCACTGCCAGGGATTACTTCTCATCACACAGAGCTAGGAGCAGTCCGGAACACCTCCAGGCATCATTCACACACCCCTGCAACCATTCCATCTAAGATGGCCAAGGAATCCAGAGCTGTGTCACAGCTTTAGGAGCTGTTTGGAGTTTATACAAAACACTGGTACACGGCTTTTGGCCCTGGCTTTAGAAAGGAGGGTTAGTAGCATGGAATGAAGCCCTCAAAAGTGGCTTCCTTGCCACTTCCAGCCCCTCAAATCACACGTCTGTATGGATTTCAGCATCTATCCTGGCTTCAGAACTGCTCTGAGGTCTCACACTAAGCTCTGACCTGATTTTCATCTTCTCTCCCATTCTTCTCAATCTAATTTCCATATGCTAAAAGATACAGACATGGGGCAGAGCTGCTACTGGCTCTCCTTGTGCCCAGCCACTCACGAGGTGCCCAGGAGGGATGGCGGGTTCTAGCCTGGCCCGCCACCCCAGCAGAGCCTTGCAACAAGCCAGACGACCCCCACTCCATGAGGGCCTCCATTCTCCACATCCGGACTTCCCTCTCTTCAGAACTCCACCCAGCAGACCAGCCTATCACAGTCCGGCTCAGGCGGCGGCTGCGCCTTTCGGTTCTTCAATAAATGCTGGATTTAGAGATGACTACAAGAGTATGCTACCCACACGGCAGAGCCTGGCAAGCTACCCGTGTCATTTTTGATATGCCAAATACCAGTAACAATTATAGACCTCATTCCCATGACCTGATGGAATGGTTTGAGGCTCTTTAAGTTCCTGGAGGAAGCAGGTGCCTTTGGGCTCTACTTGCATGAGACAGGACGTATGGAGATGTTACTGGTGCCCGCTCAAGCAAATCGATGATGAACGGGAAGACAGTGATACAGTAATGCTAAAAGAATGGTGGGTTCCACTCCCACCCTGGAAACCCCCATGCCTATGTCTTGCCTTTGTTATTTATTCTAGAAGGCACCACAGACCATGGTGCTCATCCACTAAACATTTTCCTCATCATTATACCAAGGCAGCAGAGCACCAGGAAGAAAACCCAGCCATTGATAAGTAATTGTGACATGGTCACTCACACTAAGGAGTTAGTGACTTCATAGTGTCCTGCTTGGCTCAAAGGTGAGCTGCCACCCCCACACACATTCTCCAACATCACACAGCAAATCTACATCGAGCACAGAAATATGCCTTTTATCTTATTTTTTACAACAGAAAATGGATTTTTGCTTTGAGGATCACATCCTGCATTGCTCAGGGGCTATTTTTTTACTCTATGATTCCTGAAGGGGGACCATCTGTGGGGATCGAGCTTAGACTAACAGCATACAAGGTAAACACCTTACCCCCGTGCTATATGCCTGGCCCCATGCCTGCATTTTCATATCAGCCCATCTGTAACCTGGGCATTGTGAATAGATTTTTCGCCTTCCTCTCTGCCAAGACTGGGGTTAAGACAAAGGAATACAGGTGGCAGGGGCGAGAAGTGAGGTGGGCATCACTTAACTGAGTGTATTTGCACTTCTTGTTAAGAATCCCGTCATGCTTGGCCCAAAGTCCCTCTGGCTCCCACCTTTGAGGTGGCAGGCTGTTTCAGGCATTCCTTTGGTCAGAGGCACAGATATTCTCTGTATCTTTTTTCTTTAATTATTTGTATTTATATTTTTTGCTTTTTGGGTCTCGCCCGGCAATGCTCAGGGGTTTCTCCTGGCTCTACACTCAGGTATTATGCCTGGCAGTGCTTGGGAGAGCATATGGGATGTCTGGCATTGAACCCTGGTCGGCTTCATGCAAGGCAAACTCCCTACCTGTTGTGCTATAGCTCCAGGCCCAAATTTTTCATATCTTTAATATAAACCCCACCCTGTATCTGAAAGCCTGGTTTCAGTCCTGTGCCTTACATCCCACCACCTTTGATTAGGAGGCATCCATGTAGGAAGCCTCTGGAGGTCACAGTGAGAGGCTGACCTCTGGCAGGACAATGAAGCTACAAGACTGGCCTGTCTTAGCTCCTTCTCTCTTTTCCTTTTGTCCCCCTTCCTGTGTCTGAGGGAACTTTCTGCAGCCAAGGCACCCTCCCAAGAAGCAAGTGAACTTATTAGGTAACTTTGTTGTTTTTTTTCTTTCCTTTTGTGAGGGTGGGGGTTGGGCCACAGCCGATGGTGCTTGGACTTTCTATGGACACCATGCTCAGTGGGTCACTCCTGGTGCTGTTGGGGAATACAATTGGTGCCAAGGATAGAACTAGAATTGGTTGCATGCAAGGCAAGCTTTAAGCCTTGTGCTCTCTTGCCAGCCTCAATCTTGGATTTTGAGAAGAGTGGATGAAAATGAGTCCCTGGGGATTGGCTTTAGCAATGACAAGGGGAGTGGGTTCAAGGGGGAAGCAGTCATGGGGCCCTCTGCTCTCAGGCCTCACACCTTGGGTCTTCTCAGGATAAACTGATGGTGAGGAACATGATTCATTTCTCTGGACCCATGAAGGCCACACCTGATGGCACCTGGCCAGTCTCATTAAAAGGCAGAGGGAGGAGAAATTCTTTAATATGGTTGCCATGAACACATCCTGAGCTACAGCTAATTTCAGCTTGGGAAAGTTGTGGGGCTGGCCTAGCTCCAAGGCCACAGAGAGTTGCAGTTAATCCTCCAGGATCGGACAGGGGTCCAACCTCTTCCGCATCCTGGCTGATCACTGGTTTCTAGGCACAGTGGCCTCCGCCCATATCCTGATGGGACTTGGTCAGCAGAGAAGGGAAAAAGAGGCTGTTTGGCCAGAGCAAGAGCAATTGGAGCTGGGATTGAGGGAAACCCTGGGATCCAGACCCACCAGGGCTGTGAGACTGAGTCATGGTGAGGAATGACATTCTGGGGACAGGCTGCGTCTCCCATGGGAGATAGCACCCACCAGTCAGGGACCTCAGAAGTAAGGCCTGTGCCAGTTCTGAAATGAACAACCCATGGATCAACATATGAGAACTGTGTCCTCCTCCTCCTCCTCTACCACGAAGGCCAGTGACGTTCCAGGGTCACAAAGTCCCAGGGATGCAGCCACTGGTCTTTTGGTCATAAAAACTGGAGAAGCTTCGGGTTCCTCAGGGCTGGCCAGGAGCCCTGCTCCACCTGATATTCTTCACTTGGACGAGCTGCTCCCATGCACACAGTATTCTGCACCTCCACACTGTTAATTGCCTCAGGCCAAATGCCTTGGCTGCGTGGTCACGACTTCCTGTGCAGTGGGGGCTTGTGAGCATCTCCTATCATTCCCTCTGATGATAGGCTTTCTGGCCTCCAGTGGGAGACTCAGTCTGTCTAAAACATTCCCCTCTCACCTTTGCAAACTCACTGTCTCTCCTCCCATCAACACCATTAGGGGGCACTTCCTGCTCAATCTCCCTCCCTGGAACTGTCATCCCGCTGCTCCCCAGACTCCAGCTTCTCTGTGTTTTCTCCTGGAATCTAAGATGGCAACATGGGAAGGTCCTGAACTGACTGCCCCAAACACCCCTGATATGGGCCAGTCTCCCCATAAACTCCCCAAACCCTGGCTGATGTGCCCCACTTCAAATCAGCAAGAAGGGGTGGAGCTAGGAAGGTGATCTGGAATCTGGAATGACCTCACAGCCCAGACATGAGGGGCTAAGGGCTAAGACCTTGGGAGTAGTCCCCCGAACATTGAATTTTGAAAACCAACAGTGTTCAGCTCTTGAGAGCCTCAGAGGACCTTGAGAACCGGCCTCCCTGAGTGAGGCCAGCTCCCCGGCTACAGAGGTCGCATACAAGGCTCTCTCAAAGCATCTGTGCATGTTCTGTGACACGCTTCAGCTGATGCTTTTCTTTTTTGACTGTGGTCCCTGGACCCTTTTGGCTGCTTTTACCCCCAGATAACTCCCCACTTGGCCCGGATAGGGGACCCACTGGTATCCACAACCTAGAGGCTGGGACACAGGTAGGAACATGAAAAAAAATGTAGGGGTGATATGGGAATCTGCCATACACAAGAACTAAGGGTTTTTTTTTTTGTTTGTTTGTTTTGCTTTTTTGGGTCACACCCGGCAATGCTCAGGGGTT
Source organism: Cryptotis parvus (assembly GCA_021461705.1). Classification (NCBI taxonomy): domain Eukaryota; kingdom Metazoa; phylum Chordata; class Mammalia; order Eulipotyphla; family Soricidae; genus Cryptotis; species Cryptotis parvus. Next base: position 29,670 of record JAJIBD010024473.1, read on the forward strand.
TCTCCTGGCTTTGCACTCAGGAATCACTCCTGGCGGTGCTGGGGGACCATATGGGATGCCGGGATCGAACCTGGGCTGACATGGGCCAGCTGCGTGCAAGGCAAACGCCCTACCCGCTGGGCTATCGCTCCGGCCCCAAGAACTAAGTTGATTTTAGATTTTCACCTCTTTGATGGAAACATCTGGAGAAATGATTTGTTCCCACATGTGCCTTGTGGAGGAGGGGAAAGCCACATGGGTGTCCACTGTGGATGTTCTATCTGCCTGAATCCAACCAGAACTCAGGATTCTGTAGAGAAAAGTATGGGGATCATTGGAGTAATTCCAGATGGGGTGTGGGGATCTTAACCAGAGTGGCAGATTCTGTGGCCAGATCCCTGATTATAAGAGGCAATAGGAGTCCTCAGGGTAAGATAGGAATCTGGGGATTTTAACTGAGGTGTCCAATGACAGATGAATGGATTATGAAGAAATACACTCAGTGAAATACTATGCAGCTGCAAGGTACAATTAAGTTATACAGTTTTCTGGAACCTGTGTTGGTAGAAAGCAGATCAAAGGATATTCTAATGTCTGATGGATACCGCCTGTTGACAGCTACACAGGGTTTCCTGGCAGTCTGTCTCCCAAGAAGGGTAGGATGTGGGTTTCCCTGGTGACACTATCTCCATGAAGCAGAAATGACCCTGCTATCTTGGGTCATTTCCCTGTGTCACATGTCCTTGCTAGCTGTAGCTAGTCAAAGATGGAATCTAATGGACACTGCCTGGGATGCTGACAGAAAGCAGGTTTTCCTGTGTTCTGTCTCTAAAGCAGAACCAGGTAAGATCTTGCCATCTTGGGCTAGTCAGGAATGCTAAATTTGCAACTTGTCACACCTTCTCTTTTGTTTCTCACCTTGCCTTGAGAGCACCCCTGCTGACTTAGCTCCTACCTTTTTGTCTTCTAATGGGCTGCCTCCCTTACTCTAACCATGTGGAATACCTTTGTAGTGTAAAACTGTGTATCCTTAACTAAAGTTTGTGTTGTTTCTTGATGCTTTTGGGTATATAAGAAGTTGGGGTTTTTGTGTAAATGGTCAGCTCCCAAAACGAGCATGCTGTCTCTCCAGCTGAGATTATTGAGAATTAATGCACATCTCATCCATGAGGTCTCATCTCTCCACCCCTCTCACATCTCTCTCAGACTGACAGAGATCTCTAATCAACATCTCAGGAACAACCTGGTTGGAACTGGATGATATGTTGAGTGAAGTAAGCCAGAAAAAGAAAGACAAACACAGGATGATCTCCCTTACCTGTGGTATATAAATAACAGGATGAGGAAATATATTGTAGTAAAAGGGGGATGCCTAGATCACCCTTGACTCCAGAGCTTAGGGAGTAGAAGGATAGAGAAGGAAAGAAATTGAAGGTAGGGAAGACAAGAAGAACGGGCATCTGATATTCTGTCAATGTGGGAGAGTGGTTAACTACATACCCAAAGCACAGACTCATCAACACTGAAACAATATGAACGTGAAATCAAAGCTGCAAGTACTGAACTTTGTAATGTGCCTGTCAAGGTGGCAGGCAGGAGCCAGTGATGATGAAGTACAGGAACACTGTGGAGGGAAGTGGACACTGGTGGAGGAATTGGTGTTGAAATATTATATGTCTAAGTCTTACCTATTCAGTAACTTTGTAAATCATGTTTATTTAATTAAAAATCATTAAAATAAGAAATTGGGGGATTTTTAGAAATCATGTTTTTATTGGGAGAACAGGAAAAATAAAGACTTACCCAAACCAGCAAGAGGTTTTGCTCATGAAAGGGTTGTTCCTTTCTTTTTCCCCCATTTAGGTGACTACATGGTGCCATGAAGGGACACCTCAGGGAATTGTCATTCAAACTGGCCTCTGCTATGCCTCTTTCAGAGCATTTAGGCCAGGTGCTTACTTAGTTCCTAAGACAAGCAACAAGCTACCCGAAGGGGCAGTTTCTTCAATGTGCTGAGCCTTAACATCCATCCTGCATGTCTTGGCAGATATAAGGTGTGTGTTGGTCCCAGTGATGTGATCCCGTTGGCTAGGAAATGACAAAGCTCTGAGAGCTCCAACAATCTTCCCTAGCTCACACATAGACACTCCTGACATCCAACCTGTTGGGATTTTGTTTGTCACACAGGCCAGGCTGTAAAAATCACAGTAAAGTTAGGTGAATAGTTTACAATCCTTGAGTCCTGAGCAGACTTGGTTCCAAAGGCAGCTGACAGTCTGACCAGGGCTGTAGTTAAAACAAAAGAACAGCCCATGTGAGGACAGAGCTATGTCTGTCCTGTATGCAGGACCTTTCTGGAACATGCCCTCCTGGAGTGCTTCTCTCCCACAGACTGCCCCAGCAGATAGCCTGGATTTGCCTGTTGTTCCAGCTGGTCTCAGCACTTGCATGAGTCAGAAGCAATTACAAGAAGTGCTCCCCTGACCCCAGATGGAATCCAGGTTTGTCTTCTCCAGGACCCTCAGATGTATGTACACACACACACACACACACACACACACACACACACACACACACACACCCTTCAGCACACCTCCATTCCATTTCATAAACAGGCATTCACATACCCTCACACATATAACTCTACCCACCCAGACCTACTCCCATACATACAGCCCCCCCATGGGACATACTCAACTACCCTCACACATGTACTGACAAAATATTGGGGTGATGTGGGACTCTGTTACACACAAGAACAATGTCTGTCTTTGACTTTCACTGCGTTGGAGGAAAAGTCCCTTCTGACTGACTTGACTCCTGACTCCATGGTGCCTTCACATAAACAAACACATGCTCTCACACACATACCTGTCTGACTGAGTCCTCCCAACACTAAATATCTGCATGACCGCCTCCTCACAGAGGCTCTGCTGACTTGAATTCAAACTGCCTCATGTGTACAGGCTTCTGCTGACCCCCAAGTGCTGCTCTGCTGACTTCGCCACATTCCATGGGGGGTCAGTGTCTCTCCTCTGGGCCCTCTCTTGGGGCTGGGGCAGTCATTCAGAGTTCTCTCTTCCCACCAAGGCAGAGCAGCAGGAAAGTGTGAGGGGCAGCTAACCTGTCTGCATCGCAGAGAGACTGACATGAGCAAGTCCACTCAGAAGGGCTGGTGCTAATGGGACTTTGTGGAGCAGCAATTCCAATCTCTGTGTCAGATGGAACTGTGTTTCCAGAGAGAATAGCCAGCAGCACCCCTGCTCCCTGCAGCCCCATTTCTCCATTTCTCATGACGTCCCAACCAGGTCCAGAAGCCCTGCATATCCTTGGACCAAAGCGGCACGTTCTAGGTCATCCCACATGGTAGTATACTGCTGTTCACCCCACACTGTACACTGCATGTCATCTTCATATGGTATACTACAGCTCACCCCTGCTTGCTGAGAGCTACTTTTAACCTGTGCTGGAGCACCTAGCATGCTCTTTGGGAGGGAGCAAGACTCGAGTCCAATATTTGCTGCTTTGAGCTGTTTGCCTTTGGCACTGATCTGTCCCACTTCATTTTCCCCTGATTGCAAGCACACAGGAGGTTGGGCTAAATTTAAGTTTCCCAGAGCTGAGCCCACAACTCAAACTTTTGGATGTGGGTTGCTCACTAACCCCTGAGCATTGCTGGGTGTGGCCCCAAACTTAACTCAAACTTAAGCCACGCTTAAGAAGGGGTGGCTGTGGCCATGAGCTCCAGGTGTGGTCCTGCATGTAACAGAGATTTAATTTCATGTTGATCCATGACCTTCTATGCTAGATCTAACCCCAGAATGGCTATAACAATGCGGATGGCGTGAGGACTTTCTCTTAGGCTGTTTGATACTGGATTTCCCACTGACAAGGTTTCCTGGCTGGATGGAGAAAAGATGAAATTCATTTCTGGTAAGAGACTTCCTAGCAGGGACTGAGACCTAGGCACAGATGAAGTGATTCGCTATTTGTTCATCACTTAGTTCTGGCCTGGCATGTAGGAGGTCATAAGAGATGCACAGACTGGCCGAATGAGTGAGTCTACCCTTCCCCAGTCACATTGCCCGACACATGTTTTCTCCATCTATGATTTAATAGGTCTTCCCAGGAATAAGTTGCATAAACAGGGACTATCCCTCCCCCTTCTGCTGTGGTCTCCCTGTAAAGCTTTCTTTGAAAGCATGCGATGGGGAAAAAAGGACTTTCTCTTTCATATCCCCTAACCGCCCTGCCTCTGAAGACAGTTGTTTGTTATCGAGAGTTCCAGGGCTGTTTCTCATCTCTTTCATAGTAGTAACTGAATTCGGCTCCAAAGTTCAGCAGTGTGCTTATCTATCTATCTATCTATCTACATCTATCTATCTATCTATCTATCTATCTATCTATCTATCTATCTATCTATCTATCTATCTATCTATCTATCTATCTATCTATCTATCTATCTATCTATCTATCTATCATCTATCTATCTATATATCTATCTATCTACCTACCTACCTACCTACCTACCTACCTACCTATCTATCTATCTGTCTATCTATCTATCTATCTATCTATCTATCTATCTATCTATCTATCTATCTATCTCTCTATCTATCTATTTATTTGTTTTTACTTAAGACACTTTTTTATACCACTGCGAGATATTCAATTACAAAGATGTTTATAATTGGGTCTCCGTCATACAGTGTTCCAGCACTCCAGCTCCAGTGCCCAGCATACTAAGGACATTCAATAGGCTACAGGAGGTCAGAGTGATAGCATAGCTGGTAGGGCACTTGCATTACACGAGAGCCAACCTGGGTTGGACTTCCCCCAGCATCCCATAAGGTCCCCTGGGCACTGCCAGGAGTAATTCCTGAGCATAAAGTCAGAAGTAACCCCTGAGCATTGCTGAGTGTGGCCCCCAAACCTATAAGCTACATGAACTCTAGACATTCTCTAGGAATTCATGGAGGATGGGAAAGGATTGGGCTATGTTTAAACAACTAATTAATATGATGACATGTCTTTAAAAACTTAAGGGTTCTAAGGAATAGATTCTTTTCCCTGGAAATAGGCTGGACAGAAAGAAAAGCACTGGATTCATTGGTGATGTAAATAAAATACGGCTCTTGACTACTCAGTGGAGGGGAAAGATTTGGAGAATGGGGCTCAGACACAAGCCACTGAGTCCGCCTCCTGACACTGCTCTCTGGAGTCTTAGGGCCCTTAGAGAACTTGTTTATTGTTGGGGGTTTCCTACAATAAACCCTTAGGAGAACTTGTTTATTGCCACCGGGGTCCCCAACAGTGCCGGGAAGTGAGTTCCCTTCTACCTCCGAAGCCGGCAGGGAATGGATGAAGACTCAGGAATCCGATGCAGTTTTACAAGGCTTTACTTATCACAGGTTCAGGCATACAAATCAGCAATAGGAAAAGCCCGGTGCTTAGGATTCCCGGCTAGAACCCCAGCCACGTGTAGGCCAAGATGACGGCCACCACATGTAAAGGCCCTGTAGAGAGGAGACAAAGACAAGACTCCCAAGAAGAGTGCCAGGCCCCAAAGAGAGAGAGAGGGGAGAGGAGGAGGAGAGGAGGGAGAAAGAAGAAGCCCCAGAAAGAGAGCCAAAGAGAGAGAGAGAGAGAGAGAGAGAGAGAGAGAGAGAGAGAGAGAGAAAGAAAGAAGAAAGAAAGAGAGAGAGAGAGAAAGAGAGAGAGAGAGAGAGAAGAGAGAGAGAGAGAGAAAGAAAGAAAGCAGGCTGGTTTTATACCCCTGCAACTCAGACCTCCCACTATTATGGGAAGCAGGAAGGGTCAAATGCCCTTAGGTAATTTCTCCTAGCACCTCACCTAGGCCCTATTATATGCTAATGTTTTGAGCCAAGATCTGCCTGGAAATGCCTTATAGGGTAGAGAAGGGGGTTTCTGAGATGGCATGTCTCTGTACCAAAGACTAATACTAATGCCAGTTAAATATTTCTCCAAGCCTTCACAAGAGTCTCGTCTACTTCATGGTAGTTTTGTATTTTAGTTGCCTTTGAGTTATCAGGGGAGCCATGCTTGCTTGCTTGGAGGCAAACAGCATTTCTCTCTGGTCTAATTACTTAGAGATCCAACGTGGCCAGGCAAATATGCTGGTAAAATCTAGCTAGTCCCACGATGATTGTGGTAGCATGAGAGAATATTTATACCAGCCAGTACAGAATACATGGTCAGATAAGACTGCCACATTCAGACTACCCCCCTCTCTATGAAGTGACCTGCAGGAGGCAATCCAGAGCAGATGCAGAGGTTCTTAGAGGAGTCCTGCAACAACTTATCTGTTTATCTCAGTTTTCTTTCTTTTTCTTTCTTTGGTTTTAAATTAAATTAAAATTATGTAGTGCTGGTGATTGAAGGCAGGTCTTATGTGTACAAGGCTAGTGCTCGATCCCTGGTCCCCTGTCTCAATTTCCCTATTTGTCAAGTGGGATACTGATCACTGAAAATGATAGGTGAGTTTATTTTCAGACCAGCAATTCTCAACTGGGCCCCATATTGTCCCATGTAGACCCACAGGTTATTTCAAGGGGTCACAGGTGAAAATCATGGAAATGGGGGAATCACAGCACATATATTTTCACTTAAACCTGATGACCCAGATTCTGTTCCTGACTCTTATCATTTGCCTAACAGGGCTCCCTCCCTCCCCATAGGGTCTTTCCTCTCCCCACTTCATGCTCCACAAAGTTTCCAGAACCCTCATTTTAAATGCAGAGCGACCACATTGCAGGTCCTCAGGCCTCTTGCACCTTCAGTGCCCAGCCTGTCTTTCCCTCACAACAGACTCTAGAAAACTTGACTTTTACACACACACACACACACACACACACACACACTTTATGCACACCCAACCCCAAAACACACACTCCTGCACACAAAACACACATCGTCTCTCTTTTACCTCATACCAGCTCTGTTCCTCCTCATCCCCCCCCCCCCCACCAGTGACCAGAGAGCTGTAATTCTTTGTTTAGAACCTGTTGAGTGACCACCTCCTGGGTAACCTCCTAAATACTATTTGGGGCTGAAATGGATGCCCTTATTTTGTATGTTAAAGCTCTAGGTGTTCTCTGTCTCAGAATGTGACTTATTTGGACTGAGGGGGGTCTCATAAAGAGGTATGAAATCAAAATGAGGTGGTTGTGATAGTCCCACTCTACTCTAACTATATGATTCTAGTAAGGGGATGTTGGGTAGAGAGAGAGAGACACCAGGGACAATGGCGCATGACTGAGCACACATCCAAACCAGGAGAGAGGCCTCAGAGGAAACCAACCCTCCTCACACCTTGTTCTTGTTCAACCTCTTGAATTGTGTAATACAAACTGGTTCTGCTGTTAAGCCACATGCTTGGGGCTCTTTATGACAGCAGCCAGGGCTGACTAGAACATATGCCCATGAAACAGCCTCTGTTTGGACTCTCAGAATAACCCACATTCGATCTCTTACACTGGCAGGTCCTGCCAGTCAGGGCCAAAGACCCTCCTCTCTCTCCATCTGAACCTCTCCCTGGCATCCAGAACTTTGTGCTCATCGATATCACCATTGGGATCTTCTCTGTGTTTTCTGCCAAAGGATCTGCTGGAGTCACGCAAGCTGGTGGTTATTGCTGGTATTTAGGGATTTATTCTCCACTGAGGCTATTGTGTTGGAAAAAAATTTGTACAAATGTTGTATCCAACTACATCAAACATTTCGCCATATAATATTTTCAATGACTGGTTAAAATTACTGAATCCTTTACCTTGCAGGGAAATGGATGCCTAAGGAGCAGGTCCGGGGCCCTTTGGGGTTTTGTGTCCCCTTTGGGAAACATGTGCTATGTGCTGAGTGTAAAAGTTTGTAGATAGACAGTCCTGGAGGGTATCAGGAGAGAGGGAGCTGCCATAACTGCGTAAGGCCTATGCAGAGTGGAGAAGATACCAAGACTGAGAAGACATGATAACACAGCAACACATCAAGCTGGGAAATTAGGAAACTGTCACTGGCAGATGCTGTGATTAGGAGTCATTGTCTGAAAATAAATGAGTGTTTATGAAAGAGAAGTACCCATGGCACAAAATATTTTTGGGTTTTCTACCAACATACTCTGACCAGGCAAATTAGACCATGACTGATTAGGGAAAGTGGGCAACATTGCTAAGGTGTAAAAAGCCCAGATTATCCTCTGCAAATCATTTCAGGGTTTACAACAAAGGTATGGCAAAGTGTTGGTGTGGACCTGCCACTGAATCCATCTTCTAATTATGATCAGTACTATTGCCCCTTGAGGTGTTGCAGGTGTGGCTGTGGTGCCCGGCTGCATTGGCAGGTGACAGAGAAGAGACAGGCTTGTCTACACCCAGGGCTCTGCCTTGTGGGCCCTGGATGGTTGATGGTCTGACATAGAAAGAGACTGAGTCCCCTGGGACGAACCCAGAGTCACAGCAGAGCCTGGCAAGCTACCTGTGGTGTATTTCGATATGCCAAAAACAGTAACAATAATGGACCTTATTCCCAACGAATGGAGATGTTACTGGCACCCGCTTGAGCAAATCTATGAACAACAGGAAGACAAGTGACAAGTGACTACCCTATTAGTACTCACCTTTGTTACCCATCTTCATACTTAAAAGGGAATTTGCCCTAAGTCTTTGTGTTCCTGAGTAAAGGACAACATTGGCTTTGGGAAGAAAAAAAATTATTCAGTTGAAACCTAAGTTAAGAAGAAAGACCATGTTCCCTCTGCAAAGAAGAAAACGGCAAAGATTGTGAAGCGACTTAGCATTCCCCATATCCTTTCCTAAATGGGGAACCCTAGGCAGGAGCCATTATTTTAGGGGCACTGAGAATCTGATGGGCACTTGTTTCATTTGATTGTTTCTATTTGGTGTTCTTGGGACCCACCCGTAACTGCTCAGGGTTTACCATTGACTGCTCAGTGACCCCTGGCCATACTCAGGGTCCATATGCTGTGCTGGGGATTAAATCAGTTGGTCCTGTGCAAGGCAAGCGCCTTGACCTCTGTACTCTCTCTCCAGCTCACTGTAAACCTTTTCTAATTGAATCACAAAGCCCTGTAAGGTGGGCAGTGCATTCTAGACCTGCCCAACCAAGCCCTCTGCATCCCATCAACCCTACAGTTTTCCTGGGCTCACTAAGGCAAATGGAACTACAACCCAAATCCTGGAGTGGACTGCCTGGCCCTGGCTCATTTCACCTCAGTTCTGAGAGGAAACGCTTCATGGCTACTTCCCATCCAGCCTTCTGCTACATTACTTTGTTATGTTCCCAGACTGGGCAGGGGATTGGTGGTAGTTCCACTCTCACTTGTTGAAGCAGCATGACTTTGGCCCAGACACCTCAACTCTCACAGCCTCAGTTTCCTCCCAGCAAGTAAAAATGAGAGTCTCTCACCTACACAAGAGCGCTGGTTTTTCCATCACAACTTTATAGTTGGCACCTAGTGTGTATTTGATTTCCAGAGTGACTTTAACCTGGATGCATCAGCACTAAACCTACAATGAACTCTCAGAAGCAATGACTTGGCCAAATGCCATCCTTAGGGCATTGACCACCACCACAAAGCACACGTGAGAATATATGTTCAGGTGGTTCCAGCTCACACCTGGTTGGATTCCTTCAGAATAGGTCCCTCCCATAGGAACAGTGTTGCCTAAGGTTCAGGGCAAGATATTGTTATGAAAGCCAGGTGGCCAGTTACACAATTCTTTTAAACTATTGCTCACATTCTCCTTGCCCTTGGCAAAGCTGAAGTTAGAAGTATCAGGCAGGAGAAATGAAGATTGGAGCAAGAAAGTGTGACCCTTGGGTGGTCATTTCCTGTTTGTTTCTAAATCAGGCTTATTCAAAGCTAACCACCACTCCAAGGCTCTGGGAATGGAGAAATAACCTACACGTGTCTGACACTGTGAAACTGTTGCTTCCCTTGGCTCCTCCATTTCTCAAGGGATTCTGGGTGGGTTTTTGTGATTGTTTCCCCAGGTGCCATCCAGAGAGCAACAGGCATGATGAAAGAGGAAAGCTGGTAGACAAAGGAAGATAGGCTGGGTTCAGGGAGCACCATAGCCCAGAAAAACAGACATGGTGCTCATCATAAAGGAGCAAAAGTGCTCCTAACTGCATGAACATGTGGGACTCCAAGGGCACATCTGTGGCAACGAGCATTCTTCACACCTTGCAAATTATTTTTTTGTGGTTTTTCCAAAGTTCCTTTTGGGTCATGTCTTTGGAGCACTCCCGAAGCCCATCCTAGCTCAGCACTGGAAAGGGAAGCACGGAGATGTCTCTGCCCAGTAGGAGAATGTCCCACTGCATGGAGGTTTCATCCGAGAAATGAATGAATACACAAATTTATCCAGGAACAAACCTCTGTGTTCTTGGAGTATAAGCCGGAAGTTGGTTTTAATTTTTTTTCCGGGATGAATCAGTTGAATAAGTGACCTTATGTAGACCTCAGAGTTTGTGTTTGCTTTTGTCATCACAAACACAGATTGAGCTTAATGGCTTTTTATTGTGGTTCTTAATACTGTGCCTATCTTCAGTCCTTGACCTCTAAGAAGGCAATGGAGGAGCACAAGTCAACCACAGGAGCATTGCACAGACAGACAGTTTATCTGTAATTACAAGCATGTGTGAAGCGTGACAGGGAGGAGCTCTGGGCACCGCTGCCTCCTCCCTATAGAAAAAATCAGTCAGAGGAAGGGAGTGCTGGCCAGCCAGTGCCCCCTGCCTCACATCTGTCCTTTGAAGCCTGTATACCTTTGACCTCAGGAGTCTCTGATTGGCTGTCAAAACCCAGAAGGGTCAACAGGGAAGGTTCCAGGGGTGATTCATTCCTTCTTGGTTCATTTCTCAAGATTGGAAAACTGACATCCTTAGCTCTCCATGTGGTTTTGTATATTCCTCTCTCTCCTGGGGGAACAGATCTGCTTTGAAAGTAAATCTCTAGCAGACATTAGATAGGGTACCAGTGTGATAGGGGAGGGTAAAGATAGTTTAACCTGAATTTTCTTCTTGCAAGCAGGTTTTGGGGGCTTCCTAACCAACCGCAAAGCTAAACTCGGAAGCTTTTCATGATTTTGTCCTTTCTTCCAGAGTATAGTACTCCATTGTGTATATATACCACAACTTCTTCATCCACTCATCTTCAGTTTGGCATTTGAGTTGCTGTTATTATCTTGGCTTTTGTACTAAGTGCTGCAATAAAAATAGGGGTGCATAAATCTTTTTTGAATTGTTTTTCCATTTGGGGAGTAGATGTCAGGGAATAGTATTGCTGGGTTGTTTGAGAGACCTATTCCTGCTGTCTTAAGACATCCCCATACATGGCCCCAAGGTTTTACCATCAAAGTGAGAAAGTTAGTATTTAAAATGATTCTGCCCACCTGATTTATGTTTCTTGAGGATGAAACATCAATTCTTAGTATGCAGGGGAGGGTTGCAAGTCCATAACTAGCATGGACCACTCATCCATGCCAAACTTTTCCCCTGAGAAAAATAACTTCCAGAATTGAAGAGAATATTCTGAGCATTGGAAGGACAAAGTAACATCTTCCAGGAAAGCTGTTCTCCCTACAATGCACTCCACAGCTATTGCACAAAGTTAGCCTTCTATTATCAAATAAACTTGGAAACACCGAGTTCAAATGAATGTTTGCCTAAATATGTTCTCAGTTGTGAGTGTGCCTTGTGAATCACCAAAGAGATTGTAATCTTTCCCGTTGTTTTTGACTGTGGAACCCTTTCCTAATTAAAAAAAATTGCAAGGACAAATGATCCATGGAACAGCTTTTTGGGGAACAGTATTTTATGGTCCATATCCCTAAATATGCTCCTCCACATATTCGTGTACAAGATGTGGGGGTACCACAGGGATCCCCAGCCCAGCTGGCAGTTTTTGTGCTTCCGGAAATGTCCACGAACAGGATTCTTAGGTCTCCTCATCTGAATCCTTTTGCTTGGGGTCACAAGACTGGCACCCCTCCAGATCTCTTGTTTGGGTGTGATGACCAAGCAGGTCAGGCTGGAGTTTTGTCCCAGCCCCACTCTTGTGCACATTACAAAACATCCGAGCCACCAGCAGCAAACAAAATCCATCCCTTTGCGCTGGAGGCAAATTTGGTCCTGTTGCCTGGACAGATGGGGCTCTAAGTCCCAGACTACTGAACCCCCAATTGTGAAGGAAAGCTCAGACCTTTTAGGGAAATGGTGGTAGTGGGGAAGAGGGACTACTGGCTACTCAGCTGCTAAGGCCACCCCCAAACCTCGGCGTATTCTAGGCAGTGAGACTGATACCTGGGTCCCGGGTCCTGGGTCCTCATAGAGAAGTGACCTAGGTGCCGGGAACAGAGGCTTCTCCTGGCCGGGCCAGGGCCTTCTCCCACCCAGGTTTGGCAGCTCCCTGCTCCCCTCCACAGCAAGGACATAGCCAGCAGCAGAACTGAAGAATAAGACCCTAGAGAGGCAGTGGCCGGGCCTCCTGGTTTCTATCTTGTTCTTGGAGATGCGAAGTCTGGAAACCACAGCCCATGTGTTGTTCAGTTTTCCTGTTTAAAGCAAGAGCTTTGCCAAACATGAACTGAGATGGGAAGACACCAAAGATGTTCCAAGATTCAGAGCCAGGAGCAGGGCCAGGGTTTGGGTGCTCCTCCACCCCCAGAGGCCAGTAAGGCGCCCCCCCACAGGTAAGAGAGACTGGGGGAGGGTCCCTGCAGCTGCACAAACACCCTGCTACTCAGAGTTAGAGAGCCCAGGGAGAGGAAAGGGATGAGGTCATGCTGGCCAGCCCTGGGGCACCGCAATTAGGACCCTGGCCCAGCCACCACACCCAGCCACTCTGCACGGCCACAGGTGTGCTGCCTCCAGCTGCCATAACAGGCCCCAGCCAGTGTGAGGCCCAGCGCCTCAGGCCCTCCAAGACTAATAGGTCCAGGCCAGAGCAGCCCCACCAGAAAGCAGTGGGAAGGCTCTCCTTGGCAAAATGAAAATAAATTATAAACTGGCATTGTGTGTGCAGTTGCCCTGGAGAAGAAGGTCTGTGGAGGAGTAAAAATAGAAAGCCGCATGCTTTTCAGCGCTGCCTGCTTCCCACCCAGGTGGACACAAGGGCGGCCAACGGTTCAGCTCTTGCCCAGGCTCTCCCCACGCCAGAACATGAGACTGTAATTCTTTTTTTTCAATATGGTGTTTTCATCTACCTTCTCTCTCTCTCTCTCTCTCTCTCTCTCTCTCTCTCTCTATCTATCTATCTATCTATCTCTTTCTGTCTCTCTGTCTCTCTGTCTCTCTGTCTCTCTCTCTCTTTCTCTCTCTCTTCCTCTCTTACCTATATAGCATTTATCACCCGAATTTATTTAAACTCTTACGTAAACCACATTGTCTTAAAACACTGTATTGGTTCCAGGTCGACTTTTTGATAGAGAAACTGAGGCCTGGAACATGCATTTGCTCCATCAGTGGGGATCCCACCCCATTTCCCCCTTAACATTAATCAATGGTCCAGGCCACAAAAGTTTTCCACTGACCAAGCTGAGTTTTTGCTCTTGGGGGTTGGGGCCAGGTGGTCAACTGGAAGTGGGCAGGATTAGGTGCCCCAACAGCCCGCTCAGAGGCTGCATCTTCTGACCTCTATTCCCACCTACTTGTCATCAAGGGCACTCCGTGGAATATCAGTGTTGGACTTGGGGGTGGAGGAGGCCTAAGGGAGAATGAGGGGGAGTGGTAAGGGGGTGGGGTCCAGAGCACCAACACCTCCCCAGTCCCCTGCTTCTTCCCAGCTGCCCCCTACTTGCCCTAAAAAGTGATTTTGACTATCCAGTTTTTCTAAAACCCCAAAGAAAAACTTATGGGTCACCCCGATAGGGCTGCCCAAACCCAATTTTATTTTATTATTTTATTTTATTTTAATTTTTTACCCTTTGGAATGCTTTATTTTTTTAAGTATTTTATTATACCACCGTGAGATATACAATTAAAAAAGTTCATATTTGGGTTTTGGTCATACAGTGTTCCAGCACCTATCCCTCCACCAGTGCCCATCTCCCACCACCAATGTCCCCAGTACCCTCCCACCTCCCGCAGCCCTCCTTCATGGCAGGTTCTATTTCTTTCCCTTTCTCTCTCTTTCTCTTTTCCTTCCTTTCCAGACTATGAATTACAGAACATACATTAAAAGGTTGTCATGTGTATCTTTTTGCCTGTATTTAATGCTCAATTCTAGCCAAACCCAATTTTAAATTGCACTGTTAAGCTGTACCTCAGTCCTATGGTCATTATAGAAAGCCCATGATTCTGTCTGTCATTATATGCCTGGGATATCCTCACTTGGTCTGTGTTTCTGAGGCAGATGAGAAGTGACATGGCCAGAAACAGAGCCAGATGGCTCATGAGGCCTGATCCACTCCTGGACTTCAGGGACCTCCTTCTCCAGGCAAAATAGACCTGAGGGAGGACCGGGGTCTCTGGCATGGACCTGGAAGAGGAAGCGTGTCTTCTGTCTTGTGCTTCTCTTGCTTCTGAGGGAGCCCCTCCCCCACCACCACTACCATCCTTTTCCCTGCTGCCAGCTCATGGCTATAGCACTATTACACCACTTTGGATGCCCCATCTTGCATGTGGCACTCGAGGGGCCCTCTGCTGCACCCCCATAACCCCATCTTTGTTCTGTCACCCAATCCGGTTTTCCACACCACTTGGGAGTCGGCCACCAGCCCTTCAGACCTTTCTCCTTAGACCCTATTATCTCAGCTGCTCTCTCTGCAGGTTATAGCCTTTCTTCTGCAAGTTATAGCCCATCTTTGGGTGGGCATGAGCAGGGCATGGTACTGATGGAAAGACTATGCATTAGAGGGAGGAACGGCTGCTGGAGAAAGTGCCCAGGTATTGGTGGAGTGAAAGAGAGAAGAGGAAGTTGCGCCCCCACCCTGTCTACCTCCCTGATCTCTGCAAACATGCACAGCCGACTTCTCTCACTGGAGTTTGGCTCAGCCCTAAAAGAATTTGTGAGTCAACGGTGGTTGATGGCTGTGCCCAAGAAAGACAGGGAATGCAGAGAAAGCTCTAAAAAGAGAAAAGGGAAGACTGAACAGGTTCACAGAGCAGGAAGCATACGTTGTAACTGAGGACAGTGGGAAAGGGTGGGGGTGGAAATGAAGACCAACATGGCACATCCAGGAGCAGGAAGAGATGGATGCCCCTATGGGCTGTGTCCTCACCATCTGCTTAAGAAAAGTGGGCATTTTATTTTTTTTTTTATTTTTTTTTTTTTTCGTCTCACCCGGCAATGCTCAGGGGTTACTCCTGGCTCTGCACTCAGGAATTACTCCTGGCGGTGCTCGGGGGACCATATGGGATGCCGGAGATCGAACCCAGGCCGGCATGGGCCGACGCAGTGCAAGGCAAACGCCCTACCCACTGGACTATCGCTCCAGCCCAAAAGTGGGCATTTTAGTGGGAAATGAAAAACAAAGCCAAGCCCAGGGTCTCTGTGCACAGTTGCTGAAAGAGAGGGAGGGCTCTGAGCCTCTTGGGAGGAGACACCTCATCTAGGCTTTGTCCTTAGAAAGTAAAGAGCGGAAAACTCACATGGAAAGACCACAGTGTGCTCAGAGAATTGTCCTTCCTCACGAGTTCCCAAGACCTTGTGAGGTCCCAGGG
>JAJIBD010024474.1:0-39724 GCA_021461705.1 Cryptotis parvus
GGACTTGATGGTTGTTGAGACGGGGACCCCCCAAGTCAGGATGTGGATACCAGGTTATAGGAAGGGGGACACGATGATCGTTGGGATGAAGACCTGAGGTCAGGGGAATGGTGTTTCCCAGATAAGGGAGGAACACAGAGGTTGTTTGGATGGGGGAGGAGAAGGATGGTTGTTGGTGGGGCCATAGAACCGGTGAATGGAAACCCAGGATAGAGTGAGGGTGCACCCGGTGGTTGTTTATGTTGTACTGACTCCCAGTGTAGGCGATTGGGAACCACACGATTAGTGAGGGGGAACCCGAGGCGGTTGTGTGAACTCCCAAGGGTAGGGAATGGAAACCCAAGGATTAGGGGGGGGATACAAGGTTGTTGTATGGGACTCTCGAGGTAGGGGAATGGGAGACCCAGAATTAGGAAGAGAACCTGCTGGTGTTGGATGGGACTCACAGCATAGGGAATGGGGACCCCAGAATTAGGAAGAGAACCCAATAGTTGTTGCATGGGACACTCCAGGGTAGGGTATGGGGACCCCAAGATTAGGAAGAGAACCCGGTGGTTGGTTGCATGGGACTCTCAGGGTAGTGGAAATGGCATCCCAGGATTAGGAAGAAAGAGAACCGGCGGTTGTTGCGGGGTAGGGAATGGGGACCCCAGGATTAGGAAGAGAACCTGGTGGTTGTTGTATGGGACTCTCAGGGTAGGTGAATGGGGACCCCAGGATTAGGAAGAGAAACCGGTAGTTGTTGTATGGGACTCTCTAGGTAGGGGAATGGGGACCCCAGAATTAGGAACAGAACCGGGTGGTTGTTGTATGGGACTCTCAGGTTAGGGGACAGTGGACCCCAGGATTAGGAAGAGAACCTGGTGATTGTTGTATGGGACTCTCAGGTTAGGTGAACGGGGACCCCAAGATTAGGAAGAGAACCTGGTGGTTTTTGTATGGGACTCTCAGGTTAGGGACAGTGGACACCAGGATTAGGAAGAAAACCCGGTGGTTGTTGTATGGGACTCTCAGGGTAGGTGAATGGGGACCCCGGATTAGGAAGAGAACTCAGTAGTTGTTGTGTGGGACTCTCTAGGTAGGGTAAGGGGGACCCCAGGATTAGTAATAGAACCCGGTAGTTGTTGTATGGGACTCTCAGGGTAGGGAATAGGGGAACCAGTATTAGGAAGAGAACCCGGTTGTTGTTGTATGGAATTGTCAGGGTTGGGGATTGGGGACCCCAGGATTAGGAAGAGCCCGGTTGTTGTTGTATAGGACTCTCAGGTTGAGGAATGGGGACCCCAGGAGTAGGGAATAGAGCCCGGTGATTTGTTGTATGGGACTCTCAGGGTTGCAGTTTGTGAATCCCAGGATTAGGAAGAGAACCCAGTTGTTGTTGTATGGGATACTCAGTGTAGAGGAATAGGGACCCCATGATTAGCAAGAGAACCTGGTGGTTGTTGTATGGGACCCTCAGGGTAAGGGAATGGGGACCCGAGGATTAGGAAGAGAACTTCGGTAGTTGTTGTATGGATGCTCAGGTTACGGGACTGTGGACCCCAGGATTAGGATTAGGAAGAGAACCGGTGGTTGTTGTATGAAACTCTCAGGGTAGGTGATGGGGACCACAGAATTAGAAAGTGAAAACGGTGGTTGTTGTATGGGACTCTCAGGTTAGGGGAAGGAGACCCCAGGATTAGTAATAGAACCGGTAGTTGTTGTATGGAAGTATCAGGGTAGGGAATTATGGGACCCCAGGATTAGTAATAGAATCCGGTGGTTGTTGTGTGAGACCCTCAGGGTTGGGGAATGGGGAACCAGGATTAGGAAGAGAACCCAGTTGTTTTTGTATGGAAATGTCATGGTAGGGGATTGGGGACCCCAGGATTAGGAAGAGAGCCCGGTTGTTGTTGTTGTATGGGACTCTCAGGTTAGAGTAATGGGGACCGCAGGATTAGGAAGAGAACCCGGTGGTTGTTGTATGGGACTCTCAGGGTAGGTGAATGGGGACCCCAGGATTAGGAAGAGAACCCGGTGGTGGTTGTATGGGCCTCTCAGGGTAGGGGACTGTGGACCCCAGGATTGGGAAGAGATCCCGGTGGTTTTATGGGACTCTCAGGGTAAGGGAATTGGCACCCCAGGATTAGGAAAAGAATCCGGTGGTTGTTGTATGGGACTCACATGGTGGGGGGAATGGGGATCCCAGGATTAGGAAAAGAATCTGGTGGTTGTTGTATGGGACTCTCAGGGTAGGGGACTGTGGACCCCAGGATTAGGAAGAGATCCCAGTGGTTTTTGTATGGGACTCTATGGTTAGGGAATGGAGACCAGAGGATTAGGAATAGAATCCCCTAGTTGTTGTATGGGACTCTCAGGGTAGGTGAATGGGGACCCCAGGATTAGGAAGAGAACCCGGTGGTTGTTGTATGGGACTCTCAGGGTAGGGGACTGTGGACCCCAGGATTAGGAAGAGATCCCGGTGGTTTTTGTATGGGACTCTATGGTTAGGGGAATGGAGACCAGAGGATTAGGAATAGAATCCCCTAGTTGTTGTATGGGACTCTCAGGGTAGGGAATGGGGACCCCAAATTAGTAATAGAACCCGGTGGTTGTTGTATGGGAATCTCACGGTAGGGGAATGGGGACCCAGGATTAGGAAGAGAACCTGGTTTTCGTTGTATGGAAATGTTAGGGTAGGGACGGGGACCCCAGGATTAGGAAGAGAACCCAGTGGTTGTTGTATGGGACTCTCACGTGGGGGAATGGGATCCAAGGATTAGGGGAGACCAAGTGGTTCTTATATTGACTCCACGGTAGGGGAATGACAACCCCAAGATTAGGGGTGTGGGCAACTGTCGTTTGTTGTATGGGACTCTCAGGGAGGCTGAATGGGGATCCCAGGATTAGGAAGAGAATCCTGTGGTTGTTGTATGGGACTCTCAGGGAGGCTGAATGGGGATCCCAGGATTAGGAAGAGAATCCTGTGGTTGTTGTATGGGACTCTAGGGAGGCTGAATGGGGATCCCAGGATTAGGAAGAGAAACCAGTTGTTCTTGTATGGAACTCTCAGGGTAAGGGAATTGGCACCCCAGGATTAGGAAAAGAATCCGGTGGTTGTTGTATGGGACTCACATGGTGGGGGAATGGGGATCCCAGGATTAGGAAAAGAATCCGGTGGTTGTTGTATGGGACTCTCATGGTAGGTGAATGGTGATCCCAGGATTAGGAAAAAGAATCCGGTGGTTGTTGTATGGGACTCTCATGGTGGGGAATGGGGATCCCAGGATTAGGAAGAGAACCCGGTGGTTGTTGTATGGGACTCTCAGGTAGGGAAATTGGGATCCCTGGATTAGGGAGATCCTGTGGTTATTATATTGACTCTCACACTAGGGGAATAAGAACCCTAAGATTAGGGTATGGGAACTGTTGGTTGTTGTATGGGACTCTCAGGGTAGGTGAATGGGGACCCCAGGATTAGGATGAGAAATCGGTTGTTGTTGTATGGAACACTCAGGGTAGGGGAATGGGGACCCCAGGAATAGGGAAGAGAACCCGGTGGTAGTTGTATGGGTCTCTCAAGTAGGGGAATGGGGACTCCAGTAATAGGTATAGAACCCAGTTGTTGTATGGGACTCTCAGGGTAGGGTAATGGGGATCCCAGGATTAGGAAGAGAACCCGGTGGTAGTTGTATGGGTCTCTCAAGTAGGGGAATGGGGATCCAGTAATAGGTATAGAACCCAGTTGTTGTTGTATTGAACTCTCAGGGTAGAGGAATGGGGACCCCATTATTAGGAAGAGAACTCGGTTATTGTTGTATGGGACTCTCAGGGTAGGGGAAATGGGGACCCCAGGATTAGGAAGAGAACCCGGTGGTTACTGTATAGGACTCTCAGGATAGGGGAATGGAGACACCATGATTAGGAAGGGAACCTGGTGGCTGCTGTATGGGACTCTCAGGGTAGGGGAATGGGGACCCCAGGATTAGGAAGAGAGCCCGGTTGTTGTTGTATAGGACTCTCAAGTTAGGGAATGGGAACCCCAGGAATAGGATTAGAGCCTGGTGGCTGCTGTATGGGACTCTCAGGGTAGGGAATGGGGATCCCAGGATTAGGGGAGACCCAGTGGTTGTTTTATTGACTCCCACGGTAGGAGAATCAGAACCCCAAGATTAGGGTGGGGACCTGTTGGCTGCTGTATGGACTCCTGGGTAGGGGAATGGGAACCCCAGGATTAGGGGACCCAGCGCTTGTTATATGAACTCCTGGATTGGGGACAGGAACACCAGGTTTGGGGGACACAATGGTTTGTTGCATGGACTCTTAGGGCTGGGTAATGGGAACCCCGGGATTGGGGGCCACCCGTTGTTGTTGTATGGACTCCTAGGGCAAAGGAATGAAGACCTCAGGTTTTGGAAACCCGGTGGTTGATGTGGACTCTCTGGGTAGAGGAAGGGTACACCAGAATTAGGGGGACTTAATGGTTTTTGATACTCCAAGGGTAGGGGGAATGAGAACCCCAGGATTGGGGGGACCCAGTGGTTGTTGCATGGACGCTTAGCACAGGGTAATGGGAATCCCGGGATTGGGGGAACCCAGTGGTTGATATGGACCCCCAGGGTAGAGGAATGGGAACCCCAGGATTAGGGCGGGGTATCTGATATTTGGGTATGGACTCCCGGAGTTCAGGAAAGAAAAATTCGGGATTAGGGGAGACATGTTGGCTGTTGTTGGACTACCAGAGCAAGGGAATGGGAACCCAGGAATAGGGTGGGGACTCGTGGCTTTTTTATGGACTCCTAGGGCAGAGGATTGGGAGCCCAGGATTTGGGTGGGAGACACTGTGGTTGTTGTATGGACTCCCAGGGTAGGGAAATGGTAATCTCAGGATTAGAAAGGACCCAGTGGTTGTTCTATGGACTCCTACGGTAGGGGAATGGGAACTTCAGGATTAGGGGACCCGGTGGTTGTTTCATGGACTGCCAGAGCAGGGCAATGGGACCCCAGGATTAGGGAGGGGAACCCAGTTGTTGTATGGAACTACCAGGGTAGGAGAATGGGAACCCCAGGATTAGGGGGCAACCAAGTGGTTGTATGGACTCTCGGGATAGGGAACAGGAACCCCAGGATTGGGGGACGCAGTGGTTGTATGGACTCCCAGGGTAGAGAAATGGGAACCCTAGGATTGGGGGACCAAGTGGTTGTTGTATTGGCTCCCAGGTTAGGGGAATGGGAACCCCAGGATTAGGTGACCCAGTGATTGTTTCATAGACTCCCAGAGCATTGAAATAGGAGCCCAGGATTGGTGAGGGGGACCCGGTGGTTGTTGTATGGGACTCCTAGGGTAGGAGAATGGGAGCACCAGGATTAGGGTGAGACCAAGTGGTTGTATGGACTCCCAGGGGTAGAGGCATGGGAACCTCAGGATACACGGAGGGGGACCTGATGGGTGTTGGGATGGGGACCCCCCAGGGAAGGGAAAGGGAACCCCAGGATAGAGGGAGGGACTGGACATGTGTTGGGATGGGGACCCCGAGCAGGAAATGGGACCCCCAAGAAAGGAAATGGAACCCCAGGATAGATGTGGGGTTCTGATGGTAGTTGGGATGGAACCCCCAGGGATGAGGTATGGGAACCCAAATATTGAGGGAGGGGGACCTGATATTTGGGATAGAGACCCCAAAGCAGAGAAATGGAGACCCCAGGATAGAGGGTGGGGGACATGATGGTATTTGGAATAGGGACCTTCACATCCAGTGAATGGGAGGCCTGGATAGATGGAGGGGGACCTGATGATATTGGATGGGGACCCCCAGGTAACACACTTGGTAGAGGGACAGGGTCCTGATGGTTGTTGGGATGCAGATACCCAGGGAAGGGAATGGGAAGCCCAGGATAGAGGGGGAACCTGGTGGTTGTTGGGATGGGAACCCATAGTTAGGGAATGGAAGCCAAGATAGAAGGAGGGGGATATGATGGTTGTTGGGAATGGGACTCTCAGGGAAGGGGAATGGGAACCCCAGGATAGAGGGACAGTGGACCTCATAGGGGTTGGGATGGGTACCTCCAGGGCATGGGAATGGGAACCCCAGGATAGAGGGACGGTGGACCTCATAGGGGTTGGGATGGGGACCCCCAGGGCAGGGGAATGGGAAACCCAGGATAGAGGGAGGGTGGACCTCATAGTTATTGGAATTGTGACCCCCACGGAAGGGTAACGGGAACCCAGGATAGAGGGAGGGTGGAACTCATAGGGGTTGGGATGGGGACCCCTAGGGCAGGGGAATGGGAACCCAGGACAGAGGGAGGGGGACCTGATGGTATTTGGGATGAGGATAGTATTTGTGATGGGACCAGGGCACGGGAGGGAATGCAGGATAGAAGGTGGGGACCTGGTGGTTTTGGGGATGAGGATTCCCAAGTCAGGGAATGGGGACAGGGATACAGGGAGGGTATGCAGAGTTTGTTGGGATAGAGACCCTCAAGGCAGGGAAATGGAAACCTCGATAAAAGGGGGGACCCCCAAAAGGTGTTTGCATGGGGATTCCCAGTACATGGGAATGGGGCCCTGGATCGAGGAGGGGGTCCTGACGGTTGTTTTATGGGGACCCACATGGTTACGAAATGGAAACCCCAAGTGAGACGGGGGATAGGATGGTTGTTGGGATGGGGATCCCAAGGCAGGGCAATGGTGACCCCATAGAGAGGGAGGGACCTGATGGTGTTTATGTTGGAGATTCCAGGCAAGGGAATGGAAACCCCAGGAGAGGGAGGGGGGACTTGATGGGTGTGGGGATGGGACCCTCAAGGCATGGTAATGGAACCCCAGGATCGAGGGCTACGGGACCTTATGGTTACTGGGATGGGGCCCCCAGTGGGAGTGTGCACCCCACAACAGAGGGGAAAGGGCCCTGACAGTTGTTGGGTTGGGGACCCCCAGGTCAGCGAATAGGAACACAGGATAGAGGGAGGGGGCGTGATGGTTGTTGGGATGAGTCCCCTAATCAAGGAATGGGGAGACTTGGATACAGGGAGAGGGACCTGACGATTGTTAGGATGGGTACCCACCATGCAGGGAATGGGGACCCCAAGAAAGAGAAAGGGGGAACCCGGAGGTCGTTAGAAAAGAATCCCAAGTCTCAGAATGGAGTCACCAGGAAACAGGCGGGCGTTCCTGATGGTTGTTGGGAAGGGGCTCCTAGGGGAGGGGAATGGGAATCCCAGATTCCAAGGATGGGGACCCAGTGGTTGCTGTATGGGACTCGCAGAGTAGTCCCAGGGTAGGGGAATGGGAACCCCAGGATTAGGGAGGGGGCCCTGTTGTCGTTTTATGGACTCCCAGGGTAATGAATTGGGACCCCAGATAGACCGAGGTGGGGACTATGTGGACTTTGGGATGAAGACCCCAAAGCCAGGGAACGGGGACAGCAGGACACCGATCCCATTGAGGGGGCTTGGGGGTCCGTCTCTGGGCCCCCAGGGACTGAGTGTGGCCTGTGATCCGCAGAACTCAAACACAAGTTGGCGGACAGTATCCGACGGACAGTCCAGCCAGGACCAGGCGAGGCAGCAGCCCAACCAGTCTCGGCGCACCACGGGACCTCTCGTGGCGCTGCTCCTGCTGGCAGCCATACATCCAGGCCTTGTATGCCCAGTTGCAGGACCCCACGGCCAACTCCCGGGCTCTTACCAACACGGCCAGGGGAGCAGCTACCATCGGGACCTGCTGTGCGTCCACGGCCACAGACCCTCAAACCCAGCTGGTCCGTTTCAGAGGAGAGCGGGGGCCCCTGGGCCAGGACAACGGCTCTGATGCCGTTGTTTACTGTCCGCTCAGTGCGCCCCTGCTTCCAGAAGGACACGCCTCACTGTCAGGCCGCTGCCCTCCTGGACCCAAAGACCCCAAAGACCCCAGCCCGAAGCAAGCCCCTGCACCCCCGGCCGCAGGCACAGGGGCGTCCGGCAATGACACGCAGCCGGACCTCAGTGACGTGGAGTCCATGGAGGCGGAGTCGTGTGGGAGCGACGTGGAGTCCATGGAGGTGGAGTCGTGTGGGAGCGACGTGGAGTCCATGGATGCGCGGAATCTGAAGGGGAGCCCCTCAGTGACATGGAGGTGGACCGCCCAGCGCCCGGCTGGCCAGCAGAGTGCTCCCACCGCCAGCCCAATGCCCGGCCGGCCAGCCCAGTGCACCCACCGGCCAGCCCAGTGCTCCCGCCGGCCGTCCCAGTGCTCCCACCGGCCAGCCCAGGGGCACCCCGTCGGCCAGCCAGGCGCTCCCGCTGGTCAGGCCAGAGCCCCCCGCCGGCCAGCCCAGCGCTCCTGCCCGGCCAGCCCAGCGCTCCCGCCGGCCAGCTCAGTGCTCCCGCAGGCCAGCCCAGTGCTACTTCCGGCCATCCCAGAGCACCCACCGGCCAGCCCAGCGCTCCCGCCCGGCCAGCCCAGCGCTCCCGCCCGGCCAGCCCAGCGCTCCCGTTGGCCAGCCTAGTGCTCCCGCCCGGCCAGCCCAGTGCTCCTGCCGGCCAGCCCAGCGTCGCCGCTGGCCAGCCCAGTGGCCCCACCAGCCAGCCCAGTGGCCTTGCAGGTCAGCCCAGTGCCCGGGGACTATGCCCAGCGGCCAGATAACCACGGCCCAGGCTGTGCACCCCACCAACCCCAGCGCAAAGGCACCTAAGAGACGCCATGGAAACCAGCGGTGCCTGAGCAGCAAGAGAAACCGGCCGTACACCAGGCGGGGCCAAGGGCACCCAGGGCACGTCCTTGCCTGGGCCCACTGTCCAGGCCCCACCTGCACAACAGGCTGCGCTCCCCAATGTGCCCGCACCGCTGCCAGGCACATTCACTGGTACCAGCGGGCAGCCAATGGGCCCTGCCACCACCCAGGTCGCACCTGGGCCCGCCAACATGCCAGCACAGCTGCCGGGCCTGGTAATTGCTACCACCAGGCAGCCAATGGGCCCTGCCGCCACCCAGGTCGCAGCTGTGCCCACCAATTTGCCTGCCAACATGCCAGCACCACCACATGGCCCATTTGTTGGCAACACCGGGCAGCCATTGGGCCCTGCGCCCCCAGGTCGCAGCTGCGCCCGCCACATGCCCGTTACCACCACCAGGTCCATTAATTGGCACCACTGGACCGCAATTTAGCCGTGCCACCACCCAGGTAGCACCTGTGCCCATCAATGTGGCAGCACCACCGCCTGGCCCATTCATTGGCAACACCAGGCAGCCATTTGGCCCTCCCGCCACCCAGGTCGCTCCTGTGCCCATCAATGTGCCGGCACCACCACCTGGCACATTCGGGGCACCACCGGGCAGCCATTTGGCCGTGCTGCCACCCAAGTCGCATCAGTGCCCACTCACATGCCCGCACCGCCACTGGGCCTGTTCTCTGGAGCCACCGGGCAGCCATTTGGCCCTGCCACCACCCAGATGGCACCTGTGCCCGCCCACATGCCCGCACCGCCTCCAGGCGTGTTACGCTTTAGCCACCGGGCAGCCATTTGGCCCTGCTGCCATCCAGGTCGCTCCTGCACCTGCCAATGTGCCTGCCCTGCCATGGGGCCCATTCGGGCACCGCTGGGCAGCCATTTGGCCCTGCTGCCACCCAGGTCCCAACTGCTCCTGCCAATGTGCCCACAAACATGCCAGCACCACTGCCTGGCACATTCGGGGGCACCATTTGGCAGCCATTTGGCCCTTTTGCCACCCAAGTCGCTCCTGCGCCGCTCACATGCCCGTACCACCGCCGGGCCCCTTAGTGGCACCACTGGGCAGCCATATGGCCATGCCACCACCCAGGTGGCCCCTGTGCCTACCAACATGCCAGCACCACCGCCTGGCCCATTCGGGGCACCACCGGGCAGCCATTTGGCCGTGCCACCACCCAGGTGGCCCCTGTGCCCACCAACGTGCCAGCACCACCGCCTGGCCCATTCGGGGCACCACTGGGCAGCCATTTGGCCGTGCCACCACCCAGGTGGGCCCTGTGCCCACCAACATGCCAGCACCACCGCCTGGCCCATTCGGGGGCACCACTGGGCAGCCATTTGGCCGTGCCACCACCCATGTGGCCACTGTGCCCATCAACGTGCCAGCGCCACCACCTGGCCCATTCGGGGGCACCACAGGGCAGCCCTTTGGCCGGGCACCAAGCAGGTGGCACCTGCGTGGCTGAATGTGCCTCCACCACCCCTGGGGCCACTCAGTGGCACCACCATGCCATCATTTGGCCCTGCCACACTCCAGGTCACACCGGCACCCGGCAACGTGCCTGCACCACCTCCAGGGCCGCACAGCAGTACCACCGTCCAGTCTCATGGCCACGCTGCCACTCGGGCACCACCTGTGCCCCCAACATGCCCGCACCCCAGCAGGGCCTATCCAGCGGTGCCACCCAGCAGGGCTGGTACCAGCAGCCTCGTGGCCCTGCTGCCAATCCGTACCACCAGTTGCCCCCAAAACACATGCACCCTTGCAGGGTCCTATCCAGCGGTGCCACCCAGCGAGGCTGGTACCAGCTGCCACGTGGCAAGGCTGCCAGCAAGGTCAGACATGCTCCCCGCAGTGTGTGGGCACCGCAGCGGGGGCTCATACAAAGGTGCGACCCGACAGCAGCCACCGGCGCCCACAAAGGGGGGGCAGAGTGAGAGCGGCCCACCCAAAGAAGAGCGCCGCTAGGGGCGCAGGCTCGGGGCTGCCGTCCCACACACCCTTTTCGGCCTGAGGCGTCAGGTCTGAACAGCCCCACCCCAGACACCCTAGAGACCCCCACCTGATAGGGTCTCAGCACCTCAGTTACCATCAACCAGTGAGGAAGTTCTTCCCTGTGCCCATCCCAGGCCCCATCCTTACCACCTGCCAGGAAACATCTGTGCCTGACATCATTTGGCCTTGGCACCATGCAGGGCACACTTGTCACCCGATGTGCCCGCACCACTGCCAGGTCCATTTACGGATACCACCGGTACCACTCAGCCCTGCCACTATACAGGTCGCACCTGAGCCCCCAAACAGGCCTGCACCACTGCATCCTCATTAATTGGCACCACTGGGCTGTTATTTGGCCTGCCGCCATCGAGGTCGCACCTGCCCCCATGAGCGTGCCCGCACCATTGCCGGGCCGTTCCACAGTAGCACCAGGCAGCCTCTTGGCCCTGCCACCATCCAGGTCCCCGCTGTGCCCCCTAAACGTGCCCGCACCGCTGTCGGGCCGTTCCGCAGCAGCACCAGGCAGCCTCTTGGCCCTGCCACCATCCAGGTCCCCCTGTGCCCCTGAACGTGCCCGCACCGGCGTCGGGCCGTTCCGTGGCAGCACCAGGCAGCCTCTTGGCGCTGCTACCATCCAGGTCCCCCTGTGCCCCTGAACGTGCCCACACCGCCGTCGGGCCGTTCCGCGGCAGCACCAGGCAGCCTCTTGGCCCTGCCACCATCCAGGTCCCCCTGTGCCCCTGAATGTGCCCGCACCGCCGTCGGGCCGTTCTGCAGCAGCACCAGGCAGCCTCTTGGCGCTGCTACCATCCAGGTCCCCCCTGTGCCCCTGAATGTGCCCGCACCGCCGTCGGGCCGTTCGCGGTAGCACCAGGCAGCCTCTTGGCCCTGCCACCATCCAGGTCCCCCTGTGCCCCTGAGCGTGCCCGCACCGCCCGTCGGGCCGTTCTGCGGCAACACCAGGCAGCCTCTTGGCCCTGCCACCATCCAGGTCCCCCTGTGCCCCTGAACGTGCCCGCACCGCCGTCGGGCCGTTCAGCGGTAGCACCAGGCAGCCTCTTTCCCTGCTGCCATCCAGGTCGCACCTGCCCCCGTGAGGCGTGCCCGCTACCGCCGCCGGGCCGTTAGCAGATCCACGGGGCAGACACTTGGCCTTGCTGCCACTCAGGTTGCACCTGCGACCCACAACGTACCCATACCACCCTCGGGTTCATTAATTGTGTGATACTGTACCGAGAAAGATACATTTTGCGGATACTATTTCCTTGTTCCATAAATTTGTGGAAACACACGTGGCGTCTCGCTGTGCTTTTGTCTCCGAACAGCTGAGTGACATCACCGTGTCGCGGGGCGGGAGGGACGGGACCTCGGCAGACCCCCTCACAGCTGGCCGGGTGCTGAGGTTCTCTGGGGCGCTGCTCCCCTCTCCTCCAGGCCAGGGCCCTGCAAACCTGGTGGGACCCCTCGGCTCCAGTCAGCCCAGTCCTAGGCCATGGCCCCTCCCCCTTTCTACAGCACCACCAATGCGCCCCCAAGCAGGGAGTGGACTGGCTAAGGGGATGGGGGCTGGGGTGGGGGCTCTGTGGCAAGCGCCACACTGCAGAGAACAGCCCGGGCTTGCTCCCTGGTGATGCCAACATCCAAACAAATCAGACACTTGGGTTAAAGGCAATGGGGCGGGCAGAGCTATAGGACAGTGGGGAGGCGTTTGCCACACACAAGGCCAACCCGGCTGCCGTTCCTGCCCGTCCCATCTGTTCCCGGTGCACCCCAGGGAGTAATTCCAAGGACCACAGGCAGGGACATGAGGCTGAGGCGGGGTCCCACAGGCAGGGACATGAGGCTGAGGTGGGGTCCCATGGGCAGGGACATGGGCTCTGAGGAGGGTCCCACGGGCAGAGACATGAGGCTGAAGTGGGGTCCCACGGGCAGGGTCATGGGCTCTGAGGAGGGGTCCCATGGGCAGAGACATGAGGCTGAGTTGGGGTCACTCTAGCAGAGACATTGACTAAGTAGTTGGGCCACACAGGCAGGAGCTGGGGCTCTGAGAGAGGGTCACACAGCAGGGACATGCGACCTGAAGTGGGGTCCCGGGCACTGCTGTGACTATGAGGGGGCCACAGAGGTCAGGTTTGACGCCGCTGAGTAGCCTCCGAAGAGAGGCCTAAGCAGCAACGGGGGTCTTTGCTGGGACCCCACAGGGAACAAGACCTGGGCACGGAGTTGAGGTCACGCAGACAGCCTGGGGCACGTGGGCCAAGGCGTGACAAGAGGTCAAGCCCCGGGTCAGAGGGCAGTGGACAAGTTCTTCGTGGGATGATGCAAGCAGGGACACAGTTTCCGGTGACCCCCACAAGGCAGATCAGGGGACTCTGTACTAGGGAGTGTGGCATAGGCGTGGGCTGTCCCGGTCCACACACAGGACAGGGCCTGTGGCCCAGGTGGAACAAGGCTTTCGGGTGTGTCACACAGGACAGAGAGGAACCCCGAGGAGGGTCGGACAGACAGGAATAGGGGCCCGGCGTGGGCTCACATAGGCAGGGATGGGGTTCTGTGGGCTCCACACAGGCAGGGATGGGGTTCTGTGGGCTCACACAGGCAGGAAGGGGGTTCTGTGGGCTCACACAGGCAAGGATGGGGTTCTGTGGGCTCTCACAGGCAGGGATGGGGTTCTGTGAGCTCACACAGGCAGGGATGGGGTTCTGTGGGCTCACACAGGCAGGGGAGGGGTTCTGTGGGCTAACACAGGCAGGGATGGGGTTCTGAGGGGCTCACACAGGCAGGGATGGGGTTCTGTGGGCTCTCACAGGCAGGGGATGGGGTTCTGTGGGCGCACACAGGCAGGGATGGGGTTCTGAGGCACGTCGCAGGGCACAGGCAGAGCTGTGGGCATCTCAGGCAAGAGCAAGTGGCTCTGAAGCAGACACAGAGACCGCAGCGGGCAGCACTGACCGAATCACAAAGGCTGTGAGTGAGGTCTCAGAAGCAGGTAAGGAGGGGCCGAGAGGGGCCACACAGCAAAGACAAATCACCCGAACATCACACGCTGTAACCCTGGAGAGCGCCCTAAGCCTTGTGAAGTGTCTTGTGTCATCCCCGTACTGCAGGGCACGAGAGGCTACCACATCCCCTTGGACTGATCCTGGCCCGATGACCAGAGAAAGGCAGGAAAGGGTCCCTGGGTCCTCCAGGCACAGTTCTGGATCTCCGCCGCCACGGCCTCACAGCCCACACACCAAAGAAGAGGACACAGGTCACACAGCACAGCCGAGCTACCGTCCCCTTCTCGGACTCTTCTACGCTGCAATTCTTCTTAGTGTGTAGAGCAAAACACTAAGACCCACTAATCTGTGGGTCCACTTCAGACCCAGCGTTGCGCTGCTCGGCCGGCCCCACGTGGAAGCAACCCATGGAGCTGACCTCCCGTTGAGGGCTCAGCCAGCTCGAAGTCCAACATTGCTCCCAGGGTTTGCTCACATGTGCGGGGAGAGACCACGCTGGCCGGACTCGGAATGGAGTTTTGGGCCCTGCCCTTTCCTCCGCCTCCATGCCAGCTGCCCCGGAAGAGAGACCCATGCTTTGTTGCGGCCGCGCAATATTCTTAGATAATACTGATTTTAGGATAAGGTCCTTCCCAGGATCTTTCACATTTATACACTGTATAGAGTTCTAGACAGCTTCTAACTGATACCCGTCATCCCAGTAAGCCTACCAAGAAGGCTTGCGTGTGGCTGACCTGGATTCTATCCCAGCATCTCATAAGGTCCCCCAGCACCATCGGAAGTAATTCCTAAGTACAGAGCAAGAAGAACCCCTGAACATTGCCGGGGTGACCCAAAAAGGCACCAAATCGTATCCCACCAATGAGACTGCAGATGTCTCTGTATGCAAATGATAGAATGCGGGGAACCAATCAGACTGGGCATGCAAATAAGGGCTTATCAGAGGACCAATCAGAGGGCCGAGTGAGAGCAGAGCAGGGAGGGCGTTTCTTTGCTTGTGTGTTTGCCTGGGTCCCCCCCACCCTTTCAGTTGTGCTGCTAACGTGCATTTTGGTTGGGATGTTTTTGGGGCGTGCTCCAGTGCTGTTGGCTGTGCTTGTCAGCAGCCAAAGTGTTGCTTGTGTTGAGCCGAGCCGGCCGGGGGTTGTAGCCCTTGGTTGCTGCTCTCCGCCACTGCGCCAGGCCGGGGAGTGTGGGCTATTGGGCTGCAATTGCTGGTGGACACTCTTGGTGCATGTTGGCTCTGGGAGCTGAAAGTGCTGGCGGGCGCTCTTGGTGCATGCTGGCTCTGGGAGCTGCAAGTGCTTGGGACGCTCTGGGTGCATGGCTCAGGGAGCTGCAAGTGCTGGCCGGGCGCTCTTGGCACATGCCGGCTCTGGGAGCTGCAAGTCCAATTGGATCCTTACATCCCATGATTTGCCTAAAGTTACATCTGCAGTCTTGTCGGGAACGCCGGGGTCCCGACAGTGTCAGGACAGAGGTTGTCTTCTACCTCCGGAGGACGCGGGAGAACAGATGAAAACTCACGAGTCCGGTGCAGTTCAAAAATGGCTTTTAATAGTACAAAAGCTCTTCCACAGCACTAGAAGATGGAGCAAAAGGCCAAAGAGCAAAAGACCAAAGCCAAAAGCCAAAAGCCCCGGGAGCCAAAAGCTGAAGGCTGAGGAACCAAAAGGCAAAAGGTAAAAGGTGAAGGGGCCTCAAGTCAGCCCCTTATATACACCAAAGTAATCCAATCGGGAGGTTGTCATGCCAACAAAGAACCCTAAACAGAGTGTAGTGCCACACACCCTATTGTAGGTATAAACAAAGGTTACACCAAGGACTAATCCCGAGATTATCTCTTATGTAAAACACTGGAGAGAGAGGGGGCTGATATAAAGTAATACATCTTAACTTCATGAGCTTCATGTAATCTAGATGGTACCCACAAGGTCCTTATTATTATCTGCACCAGGGTGATTCTGAGTATCTTGTTCTCATGTACTGAAAGGGTCATACTCGCCTGCTTAGAGCAAACTAGTATGATCCTTCCTATAGTCTACCTTTAGTCTCAGCGTAGCCAGGGTGGTAGTCTCCTGGTAAATTCTAACTGTCCCACGTTGGGTGCAGTGGGTATAAAGAGGAGCTGTGCCCAATCTAGAAAACATAGAAGTCTTAGTAGATGTATAAGTCAGAAGTTATTCAATCAAGGTGACTTCTGTAACTGCCACACCCTCTAGCAGTGTTTACATAGAAGAGAGATCTCATGAGAATGAACCTTGGCTTAAATAAGATTAATCTGGGAGTGAGCAAAACAACAAAACTCCCAGATTAGCTAAACATGTCCTCCAACAACTCTCCCTTTTTTGTTTACAAAAATATAAAAATACAAGTATTCTAAATAATACATACAGAGGAGAGAAACAGAAAAGGAACAATTCCAATTACAAGGTAATATCATATGTTGTCCCAATGTCCGAATTAATTTTGAACTGAGTAAAGTTCATAGTAAAATGTCTCTGGCTGTTTGGTCATAACAGACCACAGCCTGTATTGTCCTAAATTAGTGAGTCAATTTCCCATGAAGTCACATCTCCGGAACAAGGTCTGAAGAACTGAAGAACTGATTCTGGAA
This sequence comes from Cryptotis parvus, assembly GCA_021461705.1. Classification (NCBI taxonomy): domain Eukaryota; kingdom Metazoa; phylum Chordata; class Mammalia; order Eulipotyphla; family Soricidae; genus Cryptotis; species Cryptotis parvus. The sequence continues at coordinate 16,310 of JAJIBD010024474.1, forward strand.
CAGCAGCATTGGTGAAGACAGGAATGAGTCTCGGGAGAGCAATTATCAGGAACACTGGATCAGGTTTCATGAGCACTGGAACAAGTATCTCGAATTCTGGAACTGGAGTCTTGAGTGCTGGAACAGGTGTCCGGAACATCGGTGTGGGCGTCTTGCAGGGCTTCTTCAGCAAGGGAACATTGGCACCGGTAACTGTACCTGTAGCTTAGGCGAGACAAAAACACTTTTCGAGGTTAATCACAAGTAGAGATTTTAAGGCTTTGTAGGGATCCAAGTCTGGGATGGAGAGAATAACATAAAGAAGCTCCAACATGGGTGGAGCAGGGAAATAAGTATGAGAATTGATGATTTTAAAATTGATAAACCTAGTGGATCAGCAGTGGAGCTGATGAATGTAATAGAGGTTTGTAGTGGTCAGAAATTGAGAAGGTAGTAGTTGAGACATAACATAGACACAACATTAATCACAAACATAATGGTGGCCACCACATGCACACACACACACACATATATTTGATCGATCAATATCTTACAGCTGTATATGTGACCCATTTAGGGTGATAAATGGTAACGAGTCAAGCGCTTCATGAATAGAAAGCCGGCAAATGATGGTGAGAAAGTGTCTTTCCTGTGAATAGAGCATTGGGAAAAATTAGTTTTGCAAATTATTAAATTTTTAGCAAGCACTGTTTTAGGAGTCTCGGAGTATTGAGCACTGTAGCACAGGTTTACTGGATTCGAATATCTCATCCTGTGAACAGAATCATTAGAAAAACAATTTTTCATTGATTTAGCAAACATTTTTGTAATGAGCACTGTGCTCAGAGTCCACCCATTTTTTCCACCCTTTTTTTTTTTTAAGAAAGAAAATATTTAGGCTGTAAGGCAAGATATTAGACATGAACCATGATCACAGACTGCAAAACAAGATCATTATTAAAATGAACCAATCCAGGAAGTTTAAACAGCAATTTGCAATTTAAAATTTAAGACTTTATATTGAAAGAATTAGTTGTTTTCTGATTCTTGGAGAATTCTAGTCTTAACAAGTCGCAGAGGAACCCAGAGTTTCTTGGCAGGGTTATCGTCTGTAGAAATGAAAGCATAGCCTCTTCCCCGAATGAGGAGGTGACCTGCAATCCATTTATCATCAATTTTCACCCAGATAGGTGAATTGACTGTTTTTTGAGTTTGCGTATCTTCTTGAAAGTGACGTTCAGCCGCGGTATAGGGATCTCCTTGAGGTATATTTAAGAAGTTTAAGGTGAATAATGTTAAAGATAAAGAATCCATTGGAGGCATACTTGTTTTTCGTTGCTTTAATAGCTGAGTTTTAAGCGTTCTGTGGGCACGTTCAACTATTCCTTGTCCTTGTGGATTATATGGAATTCCTGTAATATGTTTGATCTGCCATTCCTCGCAAAAGGATTTGAAGGTTTTGCTGGTGTAAGCAGGACCATTATCTGTTTTTATGGTATGGGGAATACCCATGACGGAGAAGCACTGGAGTAAAAATGAACAAACAGATTTAGCTCTTTCAGACGTCATAGGAACAGCCCATATGAACCGGGAATATGTATCGATGACCACATGAAGGAAAGGTTTGTTGGGAAATAAGTTAGTATGAGTTATATCCATCTGCCACAATTGGTTTGTCTGTAAACCTCGAGGATTTGCTCCTGCTACATGAGATGTACAATGTAAAGGAGCACAGACAGGACAGTTCTGGACAATTTGTCTAGCTTGTCTCCATGGGATGCCATGGTGTACATGAAGGCGGCGGGCATTTGTATGTAGAGTCTGGTGCTCTTCCTCAGCTGATTTAAATACTGGTGCTGCCAAGAGATCTGCCGCTTCGTTTCCTCGAACCATTGGCCGGGGAGTCGGCTGTGAGAACGGATGTGGGGAGATGTATATAGGGAATGTTCTATTTCGAAGGAGATCTTGTAGTTTATGGAGCAGCTCCTGAATTATAGGATTATGGGCATTTAAAGAAGCAGTGACAATTCCAGGAAATAAACCAACTACATATGCAGAATCACTCACCACATTACATGGGCCAGATATATGGGATAGTAAATGTATCAGGGTGGCGAGTTCCACTTGTTGGGCAGATTTATAATTTGTATGCACAGTAGTGGTCAACGAAGGACCTGTAATTCCACCCCTTCCTGATGAGGAGCCATCAATATAATACACTGGAGCATCAGGAATGGGAGAGGAGCGGACAATGGTGGAAATTACAAAAGGTGTCCTTTTCAGAAATTCCCAGGTTTTTCCAGCTGGATAATGATAAGATATTTCTCCTGAAAAATCTGCTAAAGCTCTTTGAAGGATTTCACTTAGTGGTAAAACAGCTTCAATTTCTTTTTTAGGGTCGGGTAGTACAATTACATGGGGATCATGTCCAAGTAATACTTGGGTTCTTGATCTTCCCTTAATTATAAGGTTAGCTATCATCTCAAGGTAAGGTGTAGCAGTACGATTCTGCTTGTTATGTAAGTAAACCCATTCTAACGGTCCAGATAATTGGGCTATAGCAGCAGTTGGAGACTCAGGAGTGTTGAAGACCAAGAACCATACCTTTTCTCCGGGATTAAATCTGGAGAGGTAAGATTTTTGAAGCCGATTCATGAAAAAATCTAATTCCTTCTGAGCTTTAGGAGTTAGCTGCCTTGGGCTATTTAAAGCAGGATCACCTTCAAGGGTGTGGAACAGGTTACTGAGCTCACAGTTAGGAATACCAAGGGAGGCGCACCCAGTTGATATCCCCCAGCAGTTTTTGAAAATCATTCAAGGTTTTGAGCCCTTTCTGACTAATGGAAATTTTTGAGGGCGCACTGTAAGGCGGTCAAGAGCATAGCCCAAATATTCATATGGAGGCTGCATCTGAATTTTTTCGGAGCTACTTGTAAGCCAGCCTCTGGTAAAACTGTCATTACATCATTATATAAATTCTGGAGATCTCTGGAATTATCACAAGCTAGCAGGATATCATCCATGTAGTGGATGATGTATGCACCAGGAAATTTAGCACGAATGGGTCGCAAAAACCTCATCAACAAAGTGTTGACACATCGTAGGTGAATTAGTCATCCCTTGGGGCAATACTGTCCACTGAAACCTACGTAAAGGACCTTTATAATTAATGGAAGGGACTGAAAATGCAAACCTTTTCCGATCATCTGGGTGGATAGGTATGCTGTAAAAGCAGTCTTTTAAATCTATGATAATTAGCGGCCAATCCTTAGGAATAGCTGCTGGAGAGGGGAGCCCAGGTTGTAGGGCTCCCATGGGGACCATAGTAGAATTTACATTCCTTAAGTCAATCAGCAAACGCCATTTGCCTGATTTTTTCTGTATTACAAAAACAGGAGAATTCCATTCTGAAAACGTTTCCTCAATATGTCCTAATTTCAGCTGTTCTTCCACTAGATTTGTTAGCGCCTCTAATTTTTTGGTATTGAGGGGCCACTGTGGTGTCCATATAGGTTTGTTAGATTTCCACTGAATACGGATAGGTGGTGGGCGCTTAACCACAGCGGCCCCAATTAAAAAAGGGTTACTCCCGGTGTTAGGCTTATTATGGAGAGCTGGAATTGGTGCTCGACAGGGAAGTGGACGAGGTATGTGGATTACTGCCCCCACTGCTCCAACATGTCTCGACCCCACAAAGTTAAAGGCATAGGGGCTATATAAGGCTGGACCATGGCTACATTCCCTTCAGGGCCAATACCACGGCAGCCACCTCGCACTCTGTCGGAGAAGAGAGGAGGAGATATTGCCTACCCCGCTCAGGCTATGGGACACTTTCTTTAGGGCCCACTTAGAGGGCCAATACTTGGTGGAAATTATGGATATGTCTGCCCCTGTATCCAACATGCCTTTGAATTTCCTTTTATAAATTTCGATGGGTATAACCGGCCGCTTGGCCTGAGAAATTCTGGCAGTGTACCCAACTAGATAGTTAGCAGGTGGCTGGTGGGCTTGGCTCTGTGTGGCTGCATAACCAACAATGAAGTTGGCAGAATGGTTGGTACTGTTTAAGCCACCAGCTGTAGGGTGTTCGGACTGACTATACGGATCCTCAAAAAATAATAATAGTTTAGCAAGTGGTTCCCCTTTTTTAAAAGTCCATTTAGTTGGCACAGATATTGACAGTATTATTTCTCCATGAGATTCAGGATCCAGAAGTCCGAAATGCACCATAATTCCCTTAAATTTCAGCCAATCGCTCCCCTGAATTAAACCCATACTACCTGGGGAGCAGGTCCTTTTATCCCTGTTTTTAGCATGTAGGGGTCTTGACTTGGGTATATTGTGACAGTCTTAGGGCAAAGAATGTCGAGACTGCCACTGCCTGATGTGGTAGGCTGGAGAGTATTTATTGATTGCAATTCTGTGGGTTCTGATTCGGAGGATACTGGGCAGGTGGGATGAATGAGGGTGCCCCTGGATTCAGCTGGGCCTGGGGCTGGCCCCCACCCAGTTTCCGCATTCGAGGGAGGCATAGGTGTCATTTGAGCCTGCGGAACTTGTGGAACCTGGGAGGGAGTCCATGTAATATTTCCCATAAAGGGATTATTAGGATGTTGCCCTATATTGATAGTTTTAGGAGATGGGCAATCTCTACGGTTGTGCCCCTTCCCTCCACAGTTAAAGCAGGTTATCTGTCCAGATGAAGCCTGAGGCTGACTTCGTCTCCCGAGACCGACAGTCTCTGGCCCAATGTTTTCCCTTCCTGCACCTTGGGCATGGTCCAGGTGGGGCCGTCCGAGGGGTGGAGCTGCGATTATTAGAATAGTTTCTCTTTGTTTGTTTGTTTATTCTTTGAAGTTTATTGTTTCTCCCCCCTAGAGCTGTCTGACATTTCATCCCCCTCCTGATCCTCCTGCTGTATGGGATAAGCCTCTATATCATCCTGTGTTTTATGGGAGGTTAAACCGACATTTCTACAGGCCTTTAGATACCCCATGAGGTCAGCCTTTTCCTTAATACCATATAGTAATGCTCGACATTTTTGATTAGCATTCTCATATGCTAAGTTTCGTTTTAGGATTTCTTGAGTGGTTGGGTCTTGAACCTGTCTTTGGATTGTTTCACATAATCTCCCAACAAAATCAAAGTATGGTTCATCACGACCCTGGTAAATTTTTGTATAGCTACCTAGAAATTCTGGGTCGGAACCTACTCTTTCCCACGCCTTTAATGCTGTCTCCCGAACGAATTTTAAAATAGGTTCAGGTAATGTCGCTTGTTTTGCTTTTTTTTTCCATTCACCTTCACCTTTTAGCATGGCAAAAGTTATAGTATGGCCTGATTCCTTTTCTCTTAAAGTGTCAATATTCTGGTTAACCCCATCTGCATACCACATATGCCATTGCATGTACTGTGATTTGTTTAGACAAGTATCGGCTACCGTTTCAAAGTCTCCCAATACCCACTGACTACTTTCGCTCCAATCAGCTAAATATTTTAAAGTATAAGGACTTGATATTCCAAACCTGTCGCAAGCCTTCCTAAACGGGGTTATTGCCTCAATTTTTAAGTCTTCATGAATCGGTTTTACTTTATCTTTAGATTGGTCATGAGAAAGATTGCTGCGCTTTGCTCTTTGACTCGAGCTAATCTGTTCCTCCCGTTCTTCCTCATCAGAGCTTGTAGTATCTGGCAGAGGAACATCTACCCCATTGAGGGTATTAACTCTGGGGGAGATTTTCAGCTTGGGAATTTGCCTCCTCTGGGTTTTCCTGTTCCTCCTCTAAGTTATCAGCCACATTAGAATTCTTTTTAGATTTTTTTTGCTGGGAATGTATACACCTTTTTCAAGTCTACAGTTTTGGGGCGTGTTTGTGAACGGCTTTTAGTTGGTTCACGCCTCAGTATTGGGTATGCGCTAGGTCCTGATTGATAAGTTATGAAATCAGAAATCTCCCTGCGTAACACATCCATTTCTTGGTTTAAGTTTTCAAGTTTCCTATATGTTTCTTCCTTTTGTTCTTTCAATCTTATGTGTAACTTCCAAACCTCCTCTTTCTGTCCATCTATTCTATCTCTCTGTCTGTCAATTTCTTCCTCTAAGATAATGCTGATTTTATCGATATCCTTCTTCTGCTCTTCAAACTTTATTTCAAATTTTAAATCCTGTTTAATAATTTTATTTTCCTGTTCTTCTAATTTTTCTTTGAATTTTAAATCCTGTTCTTCTAATTTTTTCTTTGAATTTTAAATCCTGTCCTTCTAATTTTTTCCTCAAATTTTAAAATCTGTTTAATAATTCTGTCCTCAAGCTTTAAGACCAGTTTACCTGTAGTTTTATGATTCTCACTTATTTCTTTAATCGCTGAGTAAACCTCGTCCCTAAAGATTGCATTCAAACTATTACTTTCTTCCCTCTCTCTATTAAACATTGTCCTTACACAAAGGTACAGTTTAAAAATAGCAAGGACCCAGATGATTTGTGAAAAGATTGAGTAGTTCTCAGAAAGGAACTTCATTGACTGGGCTATGTATGATTCTGACCCAATAGAAGGTACAACATATCTATACCACGAGAAATCCATCATTTCACTCACGGTTTGGACGCAGATGATCTCTGTCCGATGATGATTAGGCCAGAGCGATGTCCGTCGAGCCCACCCAGGGACGCCAAATGTCGGGGAACTGCCGGGGTCCCCGACAGTGTCAGGACAGAGGTTGTCTTCTACCTCCGAGGACGCCGGGAGAACAGATGAAAACTCACGAGTCCGGTGCAGTTCCAAAAATGGCTTTTAATAGTACAAAAGCTCTTCCACAGCACTAGAAGATGGAGCAAAAAGGCCAAAGAGCAAAAGACCAAAGCCAAAAGCCAAAAGCCGAGGAGCCAAAAGCTGAAGGCTGAGGAACCAAAAGGCAAAAGGTAAAAGGTGAAGGGGCCTCAAGAGTCGCCCCTTATATACACCAAAGTAATCCAATCGGGAGGTTGTCATGCCAACAAAGAACCCTAAACAGAGTGTAGTGCCACACACCCTATTGTAGGTATAAACAAAGGTTACACCAAGGACTAATCCCGAGATTATCTCTTATGTAAAACACTGGAGAGAGAGGGGGCTGATATAAAGTAATACATCTTAACTTCATGAGCTTCATGTAATCTAGATGGTACCCACAAGGTCCTTATTATTATCTGCACCAGGGTGATTCTGAGTATCTTGTTCTCATGTACTGAAAGGGTCATACTCGCCTGCTTAGAGCAAACTAGTATGATCCTTCCTATAGTCTACCTTTAGTCTCAGCGTAGCCAGGGTGGTAGTCTCCTGGTAAATTCTAACTGTCCCACGTTGGGTGCAGTGGGTATAAAGAGGAGCTGTGCCCAATCTAGAAAACATAGAAGTCTTAGTAGATGTATAAGTCAGAAGTTATTCAATCAAGGTGACTTCTGTAACTGCCACACCCTCTAGCAGTGTTTACATAGAAGAGAGATCTCATTAGAATGAACATTGCCTTAAATAAGATTAAGCTGGGAGTGAGCAAAACAACAAAACTCCCAGATTAGCTAAACATGTCCTCCAACACAGTCTCGTTGGTCGGATGCAATCTGATGCTTTTTTAGGTCACCCCCATGATGCTCAGGGTTCCTCAAGCTCTGCACTCCGGAGTTACTCCTGGGGGTGCTCCAGGGACTCTATGGGATGCCAGGGATGGAACCCAAGTTTGCCGACAGAGCTGCAGCAAACCCCAAAAACTCACCAACCAAAGTGAGCGGCATAACGGAAGGCGGGGGGACCCAGGCGAGCAGACCAGCAAGTCCTCGACCCCGACCGTGGAGCAACAAGCACCTCAGCCTATGCCAAAGCCCACCCCGCCCCCGTCACGCCCATAACGGGCTTGGACAGACAGGACGGCAGGGCCGGCGTCTCTCCTGGCCATAGGCCATATGGCCCCTCAAACACCACCAGAACTAATCCCTGAGTGCAGGGCCAGGAGGAACCTTGGAGAATCCTGGGGATGGCCCCCAAAACAAAAACAGCGGGAAAAAGGAAGAAACAGAAACAGACAGAAGGATCAGGGGTGACGCAACTAAAGTTCAGCAAGTGTCAGGTGGTGCCAGAGTAACGGACCAAGGGTTAGGAAGTGTCAGGTGGTACCAGAGTAACAGACCAAGGGTTAGTAAGTGTCACGTGGTACCACAGAAGCGGACTAAGGGTTAGGAAGTGTCAGTGGTACCAGTGTAACGGACCAAGGGTTAGGAAGTGTCAGGTGGTACCAGAGTAACGGAAACAAAGGGTTAGGAAGTGTCAAGTGGTACCAGAGTAACGGACCAAGGGTTAGGAGGTGTCAGGTGGTACCAGAGTAACGGACCAAGGGTTAGGAAGTGTCAGGTGGTGCCAGAGTAACGGACCAAGGGTTAGGAAGTGTCAGGTGGTACAGAGTAACAGACCAAGGGTTAGGAAGTGTCAGGTGGTTCCAGAGTAATGGACCAAGAGTTAGGAAGTGTCAGGTGGTAACATAGTAACGGACCAGGGATATGAAGTGTCAGGTGCTACGGAGTAATGGACCAAGGATTAGAAAGTGTCAGGTGGTACCACAGTAAAGGACCAATGGTTAGGAGTGTCAGGTGGTACCATAATGCGGACCAGGGATATGAAGTGTCAGGTGCTACCAGAGTAATGGACCAAGGATTAGAAGTGTCACGTGGTACCACAGTAAAGGACCAACCGGTTAGGGTGTCAGGTGGTACCAGAGTAACGGACCAAGGGTTAGGAAGTGTCAGGTGGTACCAAGTAATGGACCAAGGGTTAGGAAGTGTCAGGTGGTACCTTAGTAACGGACCAGGGTTATGAAGTGTCAGGTGCTACCGGATAATGGGCCAAGTGATTAGGAAGTGTCAGGTGGTACCAGAGTAACGGACCAATGGTTAGGAGTGTCAGGTGGTACCAGAGTAACGGACCAAGGGTTAGGAAGTGTCAGGTGGTACCAGAGTAACGGACCCAAGTGTTAGGAAGTGGGTTTTGGGAGTGGCCCGTCAACTCTGGGGGTCCCAGAAGCAGCCGGATGAGACTTGCCCATCACACTAGCCACCACTTTCGCTGTCTGACACTGGGAAAGTTCCTCACAACCAGATTAACAGAGCAAAACCAGTGGAGCCCAGGTAGGCGGCTCCCAGAAGCGGAATCACTGGGATTTCGTCCGATGGAGTCCATTTTGTCGAGCCTGGTGGCCCAGCCCAGGAGGTGCCCTGTGGCCGCCAGCAATAGCATGAAGAGCCTCACAAGCGCTGGGGAGGCTGGAACTCAGCTCAGCCAGGCCCAGCTGACTATGGGCCCCTAGGCGGCAGATTGGTTTGGGAGTGGGCCGTCACCTCTGGGGGTCCCCGAAGCAGCCGGATGAACTTCGCCCCACCACTAGCCACCATTTTAGCTGTTCGGATGCTGGGAAACTGCCTCACGACCAGATTAACAGAGCAAAACAGTTCGAGCCCAGGTCCATTAAAATAGTGGAAACAGTACTGTTTTTTTAATGCACTGCATTCCACGAAAAGCAACAAAGTTTTGCAGGAGGGAGAGATAAAGAGGAGAAAGATATACAGAACCCGTCAAGTAGTTGAGGTGTGGGAGGGGAGGGAGATGGGGATATAGGTGATGGGAGATTGGTTTGTGTGGGAGGGATGGAGTGTTGGAACACTGTAGAACCAAAACTCTACATGAGCATCTTTCATTTGTATGTCTAAAATGAGTAATAATATTTGGGGGGAGGACAATAATAAAATTAAAATTAAATTAAAAAAAAGAGCTTGGGCTCCCGCAGGGCGCGAGGCCAAGGACCACAAGAGCAAGCCGAGTTGCAACTCTGCAATCCAAGAGGCCATGCACAAAGGTAGAAGGAAGACATCAGGCCCTGAGGGCATGCTGGGCCCTGGGGCAGGGGGCTACCGGAGAGACACAGCCCTTCTCTGGGGACCAGCTGCAGCCACACCCGGGGCTCCCTCATCACCATTATACGCACCTCGCTTCAGCCTCCAACACTTGGGGCTTTTTGTATCTCGGTCCCTCCCTGCTACACAGCTCCTGGCACCCACGTGCCCACCAGGCTTGGAGCCAGGCAAACTGAGCGGAGGCAGAGATGGGGGGCGTGAGGGCGGAAACTCACCATTTACTGTCAGGAGTTTGCATGGATGCTTGGGGAAAAGCGTCTCTAGGTGACCCTACTGGGCCCCTCAGCCCGGTCAGATGCATACACACACACACACCCGTCTCACGTCTCTAGCTGACCCCTACTGAGCCCTCCAGCCAGGTCAGATGCGTGTACACACACACCCGCAGCGTCTCCTAGGTGACCCCTACTGAGCCCACCAGCTGGGTCAGATGTTGTGTACACACCCACACACACGTCTAAGGTGACCCTACTGAGCCCTCCAGCTGGGTCAGATGCGTGTACACACACACATGTCTCAGGTGACCCCTACTGAGCCCCTCAACCGGGTCAGATATTGTACACACACACACACACCCGCTCAAGTGACCCCTACTGAGCCCTCCAGCCAGGTCAGATGCGTGTACACACACATGTGTCTCCAGGTGAGCCTCTACTGAGCCCTCCAGCGGGTCAGATACGTGTACACACACACACACACACACGCTCTCCGGTCACCCCCTACTGAGCCCTAGCCAGGTCCAGATGCCTGTACACACCACTCGTGTCTCAGGTGACCTCTACTGAGCCCCTCCAGCCGGGTCAGATGCATACACACACACACACGTGTCTCCAGGTGACCTCTACTGAGCCCTCCACCGGTCAGATGCGTGTACACACACACACATGCACACACGTCTCAGGTACCCCTACTGAGCCCTCTAGCCTGGGTCAGATGCATACACACACACAATTTTTAGGTGACCGTACTGAGCCCTCCAGTGGGTCAGATGCATACACATACTGAACACACACAGACATAAATCTCGAGGTGACCCGAGTGAGCCCTCCAGCCGGGTCAGATGCGTACACACACACACACACAAGCAAAAATCTCTAGGTGACCCCTCTGAGCCATCCAGCAGGATCAGATGCATACACACAAACAAAAACACACACACACTTCCGGTGAGACCCATACTGAGCCCTCCAGCCAGGCCAGATACACACACACACACACACACACGTCTCAGGAGACCCAACTGAGCCCTCAGCGAGGTCAGATGCATACACAAACAGACACACACACATCTCTAGGTAACCCTACTGAGCACTCCAGCCGGGTCAGATGCGTCCACGCATATACACACACACACGTCTCAGTTGAATCTACTGAGACCTCCAGCTGGTCAGATGCATACACACACACAGACATCTCAGGTGACCCCTATTGTGCCCCAGGCCTGGTCAGATGCGTGTACACACACAAGTCTCAGGTGACCCTACTGAGCCCTCCAGCAGGATCACATGCGTCACACACACATCTCAGGAGACCCTCTACGGGCACTCAGGCCAGGTCAGATGTAATTGGACACACCTGAGATTAGGTGACCCCTACTGAGACTCCAGCAGGATCAGATACATACACACACACGACTCTCAGATGACCACTACTGAGCCCTCCAGCAGGATCAGATGCTTCATACTAAACACACATGTCTCAGGTGACTACTAAGCCCTCCACCGGGTCAGATGCATACACACACACACATCCCAGGTGACCCCTACTGAGCCCTCCAGCCGATCAGATGCATACACACACACATGCGTCTCAGGTGATCCTACTGATCCCTCAGCGGATCAGATGCGTATACACACACACACACACGTCTCAGGTGACCCCTACTGAGCCCTCCAGCCAGGCCAGATGCATACACAAACTCACACACACACATCTCTAGATGCCCCCTACTGAGCCCTCCAGCCGAGTTAGATGCGTGTACACACACATGTCTCAGGTGACCCTCCTGAGCCCTCCAGCTGGGTCAGATGCATACACATACAAACACACACACATGTCTAGGTGACCCCCTGAGCCCTCCAGCAGGGTCAGATGGATACACACACACACACATCTCTAGGTGATCCCCTACTGAATTCTCCAGCCGGGCCAGATGCATGTACACACACACACGTCTCAGGTGACCCTACTGAGCTCTAGAGCTGGGTCAGATGCTTGTTACACACACACACACACGTCTCAGGTGACTATTGAGCCCTCCAGCCAGTCAGATGCATACACCCACTCACACACACACATCTCTAGATGACCTACTGAGCCCTACAGCCGAGTAAGATGTGTACACACACACACACAACACACACGTCTCCAGGTCACCTCCTGAGCCCTCAGCCGGGTCAGATGTATTCACACACAACACACACATGTCTAGGGTGACCTTATTGAGTCCTTCAGCAGGGTCAGATGGATACACAACACACACACATCTCTAGGTGATCCCCACTGAACCTTCCGGCCGGGTCAGATGGTGTACACACACACTACGTCTCATGTGACCCTACTGAGCCCTCCAGCAGGGCCAGATATGTGTACACACACACACACACGTCTCAGGTGACCCCTTCTGAGCCCTCCATCCAAGGCCAGATACAGACACACACATCTCTAGGTGACCCCTACTGAGCCGTCCAGCAAGATCAGATGCATACACACAGACACACACATATACACACACATCTCCTAGTGACCCTACTGAGCCCTCCAGAAGGTCAGATGCGTACACACACAAAACACACAAACACACACAACCACACTCAGGTGAAACCCTACTGAGCCACTCAGCGAGTCAGATGCATACACACACACATCTCTAGGTGACCCCTACTGAGCCCTCCATCAGGGTCAGATGCATACTTATGTACACACACGCGTCTCAAGGAGACCCCTACTGAGCCCTCTGCCAGGTCAGCTCATGGCCACACACACACCGTCTCTGGTGACCCCTACTGAGCCCTCCAGCGAGGTCAGATGCGTATACACACATACCGTCTCAGGTGACCCCTACTGAGCCCTACAGCTGGGTCAGATGCGTGTACACACACACATCTGGTGACCCCTATTGGGCCCTCAGCCAGGTCAGATGCATACACACACACACGCACATCTCTAGATGACCCCAAATTTCAGCCCTCAGCTGAGTCCGATATGTGTACACACACATAAAGCGGTCTCCAGGTGACCCTCCTCCTACCAGCAGCGTCAGATGCATACACACACAAAACACACACATATCTAGATGACCTCTACTAAGCCCTTCAGCCGAGTTTCGGGACGCGTATATACACATGTCTCAGGTGACCCTCTAAGCCCCTCCAGCGGGCCAGATGCATACACACTAAAAACACACATGTCTCAGTGACCCCTACTGAGCCCTCCAGCAGGGGTCAGATGGATCACACACACATCTCTAGGTGATCCCCCTACAGAGCCCTCCACCTGGGTCAGACGTGCACATACACACACACACACACATCTCAGGTGACCCCTACTGAGCCCTCCAGCGGGCCAGATACATGCATGCACTCACACACACACAGCTCTAGATGACCCTGCTGAGCCCTCCAGCCGAGTCAGATGCATGTACACACACACACGACTCCAGAGTGACCCTCCTGAGCCCTCCAGCCGGGTCAGATGCATTCACACACAAACACACACAGTGTCTAGGTGACTATTGAGTCCTTCAGCAGGGTCAGATGGATACTAGCTACAACACACAAAAATCTCTAGGTGATCCCCCTACTGAACCTTCCAGCCGGATTGATGCGCGGCGTACACACACACACACACGTCTCAGGTGACCCTACTGAGCCCCTCCAGCAGGGACAGATCGTGTACACACACACAAGTCTCAGGTGACCCCTTCTCAGGCCCTCTAGCAGGATCAGATGCATACACACACAGATACACACACACACATCTCTAATGACTACTGGAGCCCTCCAGCCGGGTCAAATGCGTGCACACACAAACACACACACATCTCAGGTGACCCCTACTGAGCCCTCCACAGGGTCAGATACATACACACACACGTCTCAGGAGACCCCCTACTAAGCGCTCCAGCAGGGTCAGATGCGTGTACACACACACACACACACGTCTCAGGTGACCCCCTTCTGAGCCTTCCAGCTCAGGTCAGATACAGACACACACATCTCAAGTGACCACGACTGAGCCCTCCATCAGGGTCAGATGCATACACACACACACAATTCTCAGGAGACCCTACTGAGCCCTCCAGCCAGGTCAGATGGTGTACACACACACGTCTCAGGTGACCCCCTACTGAGGCCCCCTCCAGCAGGATCAGATGTGCACACCCACAAACACATGCTCTCAGGTGACCCTACTGAGCCCTCCAGCCGGGTCAGATGCATCACACGCATACACGTCTCAGGTGACCCCCTACAGGTCCTCCAGCCGGGTCAGATGCGTGTACACACACACACGTCTCAGGGGACCCCCTACTGAGCCCTCAAGCCGGGTCAGATGCATGCACACACTCACACACACATCTCTATGACCCCTACTGAGCCCTCAGCCGATTCAGCTGTGTGTGCGCACACACACACACACACACACACGTCTCAGGTAACCCTCCTGAGCCCTCCACGGGGCCAGATGCATACACATACAAACACACACACATTCTAGTGACCCTTACTGAGCTCTCCAGCAGGGCCAGATGGATGCACACACACAGACAGACACATCTCGTGATCCCCCTACTGAACCCTCCAGCCGGGTCAGATGGTGTACTCACACACGCGTCTCAGGTGACCCCGACTGGGCTCTCCAACAGGGTCAGATGCGTGTGCACACACGTCTCAGGTGACCACTACTGAGCCCTCAAGCAGGGTCAGATGCGTACACACACACGTCTCTGGTGACCCTACTGAGTCCTCCAGCCGCGTCAGATGCATACACACACATCTCTAGGTGACCCCTACTGAGCCCTCCATCAGGGTCAGATGCATACACACATGCACAATGACCAGGAGACCCTACTGAGCCCCACTCTACTAGGTCAGATCGCATTGTACACACACGTCTCTGGTGACCCCCCCTACTGAGCCCTCCAGCCAGTCAGATGCACACACACACACAGCTCTAGATGACCCCTACTCAGCCCTCCAGCCGAGTCAGATGCGTGTACACACACACACGTGTCTCAGGTGACCCTACTGAGCCCCTAAAGCCGGGTAAGATGCTTGTACACACACACGTCTCAGTTGACCCCCTACTAAGCCCTCAGCCGAGTCAGATGCTGTACACACACACACACACACACACGTCTCCAGATGAACCTCCTGAGCCTCCAGCTGGGCCATATGCATTCACACAAAAACACGCACATGTCTAGGTGACCCCTACTGAGTCCTTATGTAGGGTCAGATGGATACACAACACACACATTTATAGGTGATCCCCTACTGAACCTTCCAGCCGGGCCAGATGCGTGCACACACACGTCTCAGGTGACCCCTACTGAGCCCTCCAGAAGAGTCAGATGCGTGTACACACACACACACGTCTCAGGTGACCCCCTAACGAGCCCTCCAGCCGGGTCAATGTGTACACACAAACACACGCGTCTAGGTGACCTCTACTGAGCCCTCCAGCGGGTCAGATGCATACACACACAAACACGTCTCAGGAGACCCTACTGAGCCCTCCAGCAGGGTCAGATGCATACACACACACGTCTCAGGAGACCTATACTGAGCCCTCCAGCCAGGTCAGATACGTGTACACACACATGTCTCAGGGTGACCCCTACTGAGCCTTCCAGCAGGATCAGATGCATGGCTACACATAGACACACATGTCTCAGGTGACCCCTACTGAGCCCTCCACCCGGTCAGATGCACACACACTCACACACATCTCTAGATGACCTACTGAGCCTGCAGCCAAGTCAGATGCGTGTACACACACACACGCGTCTTGGTGACCCTCCTGAGCCCTCTACAGCCAGGTCAGATGCATGCACACACAAACACACACATGTCTAGGTGACCCTACTGAGCCCTCCAGCGAGGGTCAGATGGATACACACACATATCTAGGTGATCCCCTACGAAGCCCTCCACCTGGGTCAGATGGTGTACATACACACACACACAGACACATCTCAGGTGACCCTACTGAGCCCTCCAGCAGAGTCAGATCCGTGTACACCACACACACACGTCTCCAGGTGACCCTCCTGAGCCCTCCAATTCGGTCAGATGCATTCACTCACAAACACACACACATGTCTAGATGGCCCTACTGAGTCCTTCAGCAGGGTCAGATGGATACACAACACACACACACACATCTCTAAGTGATCCCCTACTGAACCTTCCAGCTGGGACAGATGCCTGTACACACACACACAGTTCTCAGGTGACCCTACTGAGCCCTCCAGGGGTCAGATGCGTGTACACACACTCGCGTCTCAGGTGACCCCTACCGAGTCCCTCCAGCGGGTCAGATGCGTACACACACCACGACACATCTCTAGATGACCCTACTGAGCCCTCCAGCCGAGTCAGATGCGTGTACACACACACACGTCTCCAGGGTGACTCTCATGAGCCCTCCAGCCGGGTCAGATTCTACTCACACAAACACACGCACATGTCTAGAGTGACCCCTACTGAGCCCTCCACCAGGGTCAGATGGATACACACACACATACATACATCTCAGTGATCCCTACTGAACCCTCCAGCAGGGATCAGAGCGTACACACCCACACACACATCTCAGTTGACCCCCTACTCAGCCCTCCAGCGGGTCAGATGCATACACACACACACGACCAGTACTAGGAGCCCTCCCAGCCGGGTCAGATGCATACAATACAGCCACACACACACATGTCTAGGTGACCCCTACTGAGCCCTCCAGCATGGTCAGGTGGATACACACACATATCTAGGTGGTCCCATACTGAATCCTCCAGTTAGGTCAGATGGAGTGTATACACGTCCTCAGGTGACCCCTACTGAGCCCTCCACCAGGATCAGATGCCTGTACACACACATGTCTCAGGTGACCCCCTACTGAGCCCTCCAGCTGGGTCAGATGCGTGTACACACACGTCTCAGGTGACCCTACTGGCCCTCCAGCTGGTTCTAGATGCGTGCACACACACATCTCTAGATGACCTACTGAGCCCTCCAGGAGTCAGATGCGTGTACACACACCGCCACACACACGTCTCAGGTGACCTTACTGAGCCCTCCAGCAGGGTCAGATGCATGCACACAAACACACAGACACAATGTCTAGGTGACACCTACTGAGCCCTCCAGCAAGGTTACCAGATGGATACACACATCTCTAGTGTGATCCCTACTGAACCCTCCAGTCAGGTCAGATGCATACACACACACACACACACACACAGATCAGGTGACCCCTGCTGAGCCGTCCAGGTCGGTCAGATGCATTTACTTCACACACATGTCTCTGGTACCCTACTGAGCCCTCCCGGGGGGTCAGATGCATACACACACACACACATACACTCGTCTCTAGGTGACCCTACTGAGCCCTCCAGCGTGTTAGATGCGTACACACACACATACACACGTCTCAGTTGACCCTTTACTGAGCCATCCGGTCGGGTGATGCGTACACACACACACACACACACACATACACATTCTAGGTGACCCTACTGAGCTCTCCAGCGGGTAAGATGCATCACAAACACACACACAAACACACAAACACATCTCAGGTGACCTGAGCCCTGCAGCAGGGTCGGATGCCATGATACACACGCGCGCACACACGTCTCAGGTGACGCCTGCTGGCCTCCAGCCGTTTCAGATGTGTGCACACACACACATCTCTAGATGACCCTACTGAGCCCTCCAGCTGAGCCAGAGTCAGATGCGTGTACACACACACGTCTCCAGGTGACCCTACTGAGCCCTCCAGCAGGTTCAGATGCACACGCACAAACACACAGACACACATGTCTAGATGAAACCTACTGAGTCCTCCAGCAAGGTCAGATGGATACACACACACATCTCTAAGTGATCCCTACTGAACCCCTCCAGTCGAGTCAGATGGGGCCACACCACCCACACACACACACACACACACACATCTCAGGTGACCTACTGAGCCGTCCAGGTAGGTCAGATGCATACACACATGTCTCTAGGTAGCTTCACTTTGAGCCCCACCAGCAGGGCTCAGATGCATACACACACACACACACACTCATCTCTAGTGACCTACTGAGCCTTCAGCTGGGTTAGATCTTTTTTCGCACACACACACATGCAACACACGGCTTCATGGCCCCCTACTACAGCCCCTCTAGTCGGGTCAGATGGGTATACACACACATCTCTAGGTGACCCCTACTGAGCCCTCCAGCCGTAGCTGCATACCAAACACACACACCAGACACACACGTCTCAGGTGACCCCTACTGAGCACTCCAGCAGGCTCAGAGTGTGTGTTCACCCCACGTACCCCTGTCTCAGGTGACCCTGTTTTTGGCCCTCCTAGCCGGTTCAGATGCATACACACACACATCTCTAGATGACCCCTACACAGCCCTCCAGCTGAATCAGATTTTGTACACACACACTTCTCAGGTGACCTTACTGAGCCCTCCAGAGGGTCAGATGCATACACAAACACACAGACACACATGTCTAGTGTGACACCTACTGAGCCCCTCAGCAAGGTCACAGAAGGATACACACACACATCTCCAGGTGATCGACCCTACTGAACCCTCCAGGTGGGTCAGATGCGTCCACACACACACACACAACGTCTCGGTGAACCCTACTGAGCCGTCCAGGTCGGTCAGATGCATACACACACATGTCTCACAGGTAACCCCTACCAGGCCCTCCAGCAGGGTCAGATGCATACACACACACACAGTAGTCTCTAGGTGACCCTACTGAGCCCCTCCAGCAGGTTAGATGCGCATACACACACACATACACACGTCTCAGTTGACCCTACTGAGCCCTCACAGCTAGGTCAGATGTGTATGTACACACACATATCTCTAGGTGACCCCTACTGGGCCCTCAGCTTGGTAAGATGCATTAAACACACACACACAAACACACACACACGTCACAGGTGACCCTACTGAGCTCTCCAGCAGGGTGAGATGCTTGTACACACACACACACACGTCTCAGGTGACCACTACTGAGCCCTCAGCAGGGTCAATGTAACGTGACACACAACACTTACACACATACATATCTAGGTGATCCTACTGAGCCCTCCAGCGGGTCAGATACGTAGCCACACACATGCACACACACGTCTCAAGTGACTCTACAGGCACTTCAGCCGGTCAGGAAGCATACACACACACACATGTCTAGTGACCCCTACTGAGCTCTCCAGCAGGGGTCAGATGGGACACACACACACACGTCTCAGGTGATCCCTACTGAGCCCTCCAGCGGGTCAAATGCGTGCACACACACATCTCAAGTGCACCCTACTGAGCCCTCCACCAGGGTCAGATGCGCACACACACACACCTCTCAGGTGACCCCTACTGGCCTTCAGCCGGGTCGGGATGCGTGTACACACATGTCTCAAGTGACCCCTACTGAGCCCTCCAGAGGGTCAGATGCGTGTACACACACACACACACGTCTCAGGTGACCCCACTGGCCCTCCAGCTGGTTTAGATGCGTACACACACACACACACATCTCTAGATGACCCTACTGAAAGCACTCCAGCCTAGTCAGATGTGTGTACACACTCTCTTGCGTCTCCAGTTTACCCTACTGAGCCCTCCAGTAGGGTCAGATGTGCACACACACAAACACACACACACGCTGTAGTGACCCCTTTCTGAGCCCTCCCGGCAAGGTCAGTTTTATACAAACACACACACATCTCTAGGTGATCCCATACTGCTCCCTCTAGCCGGGTCAATGCGTGCACACACACACACACTCACGTCTCAGGTGACCTCTACTGAGCTTCGTCCAGTTCGTTCAGATGCATACACACATCTCTAGGTGTCCCCTACTGAGCCCTCCAGCAGGGTCTGATGCATACACACACACATACATCTCTAGGAACGACCCCTACTGAGCCCTCCAGCGCGTTAGATGCGTAGTACACACACGTACACACGTCTCAGGTGACCCCCTACAGGCCCTTACGGGTCAGATGCTGCGCACACGCACATCTCTAGGTGACCCCTACCCAGCCCTCCAGCCGACGTTAGACGCTACACACACACACATACACACACGCCTCAGGTGACCTCTATTGAGTCCTCCAGCCAGGTCAGATGCATACACACACACACACACACATACATCTCTAGGTGACCCTACTGAGCCCCCTCCAGCAGCGTTAGATGCGTATATACACACACACATACACACATCTCCAGGTGACCCCTACTGAGCCCTCCAGCAGCAGTTAGATGCGTACACACACACACACACAAATCGTCTCCAGGTGACCCCTACTGAGCCTCCAGGGGTACAGATGAAAACACACACACACACAGTAGTCTCTAGGTGACCTCTACTGAGCCTCCAGCCGGGTTAGATGCGTACACACACACATACACCACGTCTCAGTTGACCCACTGGCCCTCCAGCCAGGTCAGATCGTACACACACACACACATATCTAGGTGACCCCCTACTGAGCCCTCAGCGGGTAAGATGCATTGAAACACACACAAACACACACACACGTCTGGGTGACCCCCTACTTTGGGCTCTCAAAGCAGGTGTCAGATCCTTTGTACCACACATACACACCGTCTCAGGTGACCACTACTGAGCCCTCAAAGCAGGTCAGGTGTGTTACACCTGGCTTGCATACACACACATACACATATCTGGGTGATCCCTACTGAGCCACTCAGCAGGGTCCAGATGCGTGTCTGTACACATGCACACACCGTCTCAGGTGACTACAGGCCTTCAGCAGCGGGTCAGAAGCATACACACAAACACACACATGTCTGGGTGACCCCCTGCTGCTCTCCAGCAGGGTCCCAGATGGACACACACACACCTGCGTCTCAGGTGAGTCCTATACTGAGCCCTACAGCCGGGTCAAATGCGTGTACACACACACATGTCTCAAGTGACCCCTACCCCAGGCCCTCCACCAGGGTCAGATACGTCTGCACACACACACACCTCTCAGGTGAGAAGCCCCTGCTAAGCCCTCTAGCTGATTAAGATGCGTGTACACACATGTCTCCAAGTGACCCCTACTGAGCCCTACAGCAGGGGTCAGATCGTGTACACACACACACACCGTCTCAGGTGACCCCACTGGCCACTCAGCTGGTTTATGCGTACACACACACACATCTCTAGATGACCCCTACTGGCGCTCAGCCGGGAGTCAAATGTGTGTATACACACACACACGTCTCCAGATTTACCCTACTGAGCCCTCCAGTAGGGTCAGATGCATCACACACACAAACACACACACACATGTGTTGGTGACCCTTCTGAGCCCTCCAGCGGGTCAGTTTTATACAACACACACACATCTCTAGGTGATCCCATACTGAACCCTCTAGCGGGTCAATGCGTACACACACACACACACTCACGTCTCCAGGTGACCTCTACTGAGCCGTCCAGTTCGTTCAGATGCATACACACACACGTCTCTAGGTGGCCTACTGGGCCTCCAGCGAGGTCTGATGCATACACACACACATACACATCTCTATAGGTGACCCTACTGAGCCCTCCAGCGCGTTAGATGCGTACACACACACACATACACACACGTCTCAGGTATTCTGAGCCCACTCAGCCGGGTCAGATGCATACACACACACACACACACGTACATCTCTAGGTGACCCCCACTGAGCCCTCCAGCGCGTTAGGTGCATTACACACACACACATACACACATCTCAGGTGACCCTACTATGAGCCCTCCAGCCAGCTCGTTAGATGCGTGCACACACACACACATACACAAGCGTCTGGGTAACCCCCTGCTGAGCCCTCAGCTGGGTCAGATGCATACACACATCTCTAGGTATTTAACTGGGCCCTTCAGCCGGTTAAGATGCATCCTGACACACACACACACACAAAAAACACGCGTATCAGGTGACCCCCTACTGAGCCCTCGGGTCAGGTGTGTACACACACATACACACATGCTACATCTCTAGGTGACCCCCACTGAGCCCTCCAGCTGGTTCAGATGCGTGTACACACACATACACGTCTCCAGGTGACCCCTACACAGGCCCTCCAGCGGCGTCAGATGCATACACACACAAACACACACATGTCTAGGTTACCCTACTGAGCTCTACAGCAGGGTCAGATGGACACACACACACATTGATCCCTACAGATCCCTCCAGCCCGGTCAAATGCTTACACACACACACACACACATGTCTCCCATGTGGGCCTACTAAGCCCTCCAGCCAGGTCAATTAAATGTACACACACACGTGTCTCAGGTGACCCCTGCTGATCCATCCAGCGGGTCTGATGCGTGTACACACACACTCGTCTCATTGACCTCTACTGAGTCCCCAACCGGGTCGAATGCGTATGCACACACACACACACGCACATCTCAGGTATTATACTGAGCCCTCCAGCCGAGATTGGATTTGTACTACACACACACACACGTCTCAGGTGACCCCCTCTGAGCAGCCAATGGAGTCAGATGCATACACACTGTGTCTGTCTCTAGGTAACTCCTACTGAGCCCTCAAGCAGGGTCTAGATGCATACACACACACATCTCTAGGTGACCCCTACTGAGCCTACAGCCGGGTAAGATGCATACAAACACATAAACACACACACGTCTCTAGGTGGCCCCTACTGTGCCCTCCAGCTGGAGTCAGGTGCGTACACACACACATACACACACTTTTCCTATCTAGGTGACCCCTACCTGACCCTCAGCGGGGTCAGATGCGTGTACACGCCCTTTTACACTCCGTCAGGTGACCCCCACTGAGCCCTCCAGCCGGGTCAGATGCATACACACACAAACTCACACACAATCTAAAATTTGGCCTACTGGAAGCTCTACAGCAGGGGTCAGATGGACACACACGTCTCAGGTGATCCCTACTGATCCCTCCAGCCCGGTCAGATACATACACACATACACGCAGGTCTCCAGGGCGGCCTGCTTTGAGCCCTCCAGCCGGGTCAGATGGTGTTCACACACCGTCTCAAGTGACCCCTACTGAGCCCTACAGCCGGGTCGGATGGATCAAACACGCACACATGTCTAGGTGATCCCCTACTGGAGCCCTCCAGCGGGTCAGATCCGTGTACACACACCCGCGTCTCAGAGTGACCCTGCAGGCCCCTCCAGCTGGGTCGAATGCGTGTACACACACACGTCTCCCATGTGAGCCCTATTGAGCCCTCCAGCGGGTCAGAGGCACA
>JAJIBD010024475.1:0-33297 GCA_021461705.1 Cryptotis parvus
GTTGCAGGACTCCTAAGGGCCGCTGCATCTGCTCTGGATTGCCTCCCGCAGATCACCCGTAGATAAGGGGGGTAGTCTAAATGTGGCAGTTTATCTGACCATGTATGCTGTACTAGCTGGTATAAATATTCTCCCATGCTATCACAATCATCGTGGGACTAGCTAGATCTTACCAGCATATTAGCCTGGCCACGTAAGGACACCTAAGTAATTAGACCAGAGAGAAATGCTGTTTGCTTCCAAACAAACAAGCATGGCCCCCTGATAAAATATAAAACTACAATGAAGTAGAGGAGACTTGTGAAGGCTTGGAGAAATATTTAACTGGCATTGGTGTTGATCTTTGGTACAGTGACATGCCATCTCAGAAACCCCCTTCTCTACATTTCAAAGGCATTCCGCTCAAAACATTAGCACAGTAAAGGCCCTAGGTGAGATGCAGGGAGGGACTACCTAAAGGCATTGGACCCTCCCTGCTTTCCATAACAATGGGAGGAAGGTCTGAGTTGCTGGGGGTATAAACTAGCCGGTTCCCGCTCTCTCCCAGGCTTCTTCTTCCCAGTGGGATTTCGCCCCTGAGAGCGATTATTCCCTTGGAAGTTTCACACGTGGTGGTTGCCATCTTGGCCTACACGTGGCTGGGGTTCTAGCCTGGAATCCTAAGCATCGGGTTTTTCCTTTTGCTGATTTGTATGCCTGAACCTGTGATAAGTAAAGTCTTTTAAAACCTCATCGGATCCCTGAGTGCCTCATCCATTCCTCGCCGGCTTCGGAGGTAGAAGGGAACCTCGCTTCCCGGCACTGTCGGGGACCCCGGCGGAGCGCCCGACATTTGGCGCCCCTGGTGTGGGCACCACGAACATCGCCTGGTCTAATTATCATCGGACAGAGATCATCTGCCTCCGAACCGTGGAGTAAAATGATGGATATCTCATGGTATAGATACATTGTATCTTTTTATTGGCTCGAACCATACATAGCCCAGTCTATAAAGTTCCTTTCTGAGAACTACTCTATCTTTTCACAAATCATCTGGGTCCTTGCGATTTTTAAACTGTACCTTTGCGTAAGGACAATGTTTAATAGAGAGAGGGAGGAAAGTAATAAATTGAATGCAATCTTAAGGGACGAGATTTACTCAGCGATTGAAGAAATAAGTGAGGATCATAAAGCTACAGGTAGACTGGTCTTAAAGCTTGAGGACAGAATTATTAAACAGAGTTTAAAATTTGAAAAGAAATTAGAAGAACAGGAAAGTAAAATTATTAACCAGATTTTAAAATTTGAGGAAAAAATTAGAAGAACAGGATTTAAAATTCAAGGAAAAAATTAGAAGAACAGGATTTAAAAATTCAAGGAAAAAATTAGAAGAACAGGATTTAAAATTCAAGAAAAATTAGAAGAACAGGAAAGTAAAATTATTAAACAGGATTTAAAATTTGAAGTAAAGTTTGAAGAGCAGAAGAAGGATATCGATAAAATCAGCATTATCTTAGAGGAAGAAATTGACAGACAGAGAGATAGAATAGATGGACAGAAAGAGGAGGTTTGGAAGTTACACATAAGATTGAAAGAACAAAAAGGAAGAAACATATAGGAAACTTGAAAACTTAAACCAAGAAATGGATGTGTTACGCAGGGAGATTTCTGATTTCATAACTTATCAATCAGGACCTAGCGCATACCCAATACTGAGGCGTGAACCAACTAAAAAGCCGCCCACAAACACGCCCCAAAAACTGTAGACTTGAAAAAGGTGTATACATTCCCCAGCAAAAAAAATTAAAAAGAATTCTAATGTGGCTGATAACTTAGAGGAGGAACAGGAAAACCCAGAGGAGGCAAATTCCCAAGCTGAAAATCTCCCCAGAGTTAATACCCTCAATGGGGTAGATGTTCCTCTGCCAGATACTACAAGCTCTGATGAGGAAGAAGGGGAGAAACAGATTAGCTCGAGTCAAAGAGCAAAAGCCCAGCAATCTTTCTCATGACCAATCTAAAGATAAAGTAAAACCGATTCATGAAGACTTAAAAAATTGAGGCAATAACCCCGCTTAGGAAGGCTTGCGACAGGTTTGGAATATCAAGTCCTTATACTTTAAAAATATTTAGCTGATTGGAGCGAAAGTAGTCAGTGGGTATTGGGAGACTTTGAAACGGTAGCCGATACTTGTCTAAACAAATCACAGTACATGCAATGGCATATGTGGTATGCAGATGGAGTTAACCAGAATATTGACACTTTAAGAGAAAAGGAATCAGGCCATACTATAACTTTTGCCATGCTAAAAGGTGAAGGTGAATGGAAAAACAAAGCAAAACAAGCTGACATTACCTGAACCTATTTTAAAATTCGCTCGGGAGACAGCATTAAAGGCGTGGGAAAGAGTAGGTTCCGACCCAGAATTTCTAGGTAGCTATACAAAAATTTACCAGGGTCGTGATGAACCATACTTTGATTTTGTTGGGAGATTATGTGAAACAATCCAAAGACAGGTTCAAGACCCAACCACTCAAGAAATCCTAAAACTAAACTTAGCATATGAGAATGCTAATCAAAAATGTCGAGCATTACTATATGGTATTAGGGAAAAGGCTGACCTCATGGGGTATCTAAAGGCCTGTAGAAATGTCGGTTTAACCTCCCATAAAACACAGGATGATATAGAGGCTTATCCCATACAGCAGGAGGATCAGGAGAGGGATGAAATGTCAGACAGCTCTAGGGAGAGAAACAAGTCAGACAGCTCTAGGGAGAGAAACAAGTCAGACAGCTCTAGGGGAGAAGCAATAAATTTCAAAGGATAAACAATAATCGGAGAAACTATTCTAATAATCGCAGCCCACCCTCGAAGGGCCCCACCTGGACCATGCCCAAGGTGCAGAAAAGGAAAACATTGGGCCAGAGACTGTCGGTCTTGGAGGCGAAGTCAGCCTCAGGCTTCATCTGGACAGATAACCTGCTTTATCTGGCGGAAAGAAGGGACACACCCGTAGAGATTGCCCATCTTCTACAATTATCAATACAGGGCAACATTCTAATAATCCCTTTATAGGAAATGTTACATGGGCCCCCTCCCAGGTTCCACAAGCTCCGCAGGCTCAAATAACATCTATGCCTCCCCTAATGCGGGAAACTGGGTGGGGGCCAGCCCCAGGCCCAGCTGAATCCAGGGGCACTCTCCTTCATTCCACCTGCCCAATATCCTCCGAATCAGAATCCACAGAATTACAGTCAATAAATGCTCTCTGGCCTACCCCATCAGGCAGTGGCAGTCTCGACATTCTCTGCCCCAAGACTGTCACAATATACCCAAGTCAAGACCCCTACATGCTAAAAACAGGGATAAAAAGGACCTGCTCCCCAGGTAGTATGGGGTTTAATTCAGGGGAGCGATTGGCTGAAATTCTAAGGGAATTATGGTGCATTTCGACTTCTGGATCCTGAATCTCATGGAGAGATAATACTGTCAATATCTGTGCCAACTAAATGGACTTTTAAAAAAGGGGAACCACTTGCTAAACTATTATTATTTTTTGAGGATCCGTGTAGTCAGTCCGAACACCCTACAGCTGGTGGCTTAAACAGTACCAACCATTCTGCCAACTTCATTGTTGGTTATGCAGCCACACAGAACCAAGCCCACCAGCCACCTGCTAACTATCTAGTTGGGTACACTGCCAGAATTTCTCAGGCCAAGCGGCCGGTTATACCCATCGAAATTTATAAAAGGAAATTCAAAGGCATGTTGGATACAGGGGCAGACATATCCATAATCTCCACCAAGTATTGGCCCTCTAACTGGGCCCTAAAGAAAGTGTCCCATAGCCTGAGCGGGGTAGGCAATATCTCCTCCTCTCTTCTCCGACAGAGTGCCAGGTGGCTGCCGGTATTGGCCCTGAAGGGAATGTAGCCATGGTCCAGCCTTATATAGCCCCTATGCCTTTAACTTTATGGGGTCGAGACATGCTGGAGCAGTGGGGGGGCAGTAATCCACATACCTCGCCCACCTCCCCGCCGAGCACCAATTCCAGCTCTCCATAATAAGCCTAACACCGGAAGTAACCCCTTTTAATTGGGGGCCGCTGTGGTTAAGCGCCCACTACCTATCCGTATTCAGTGGAAATCTGACAAACCTATATGGACACCACAGTGGCCCCTCAATACCAAAAAGTTAGAGGCGCTAACAAATCTAGTGGAAGAACAGCTGAAATTAGGACATATTGAGGAAACGCTTTCAGAATGGAATTCTCCTGTTTTTGTAATACAGAAAAAAATCAGGCAAATGGCGTTTGCTGATTGACTTAAGGAATGTAAATTCTACTATGGTCCCCATGGGAGCCCTACAACCTGGGCTCCTCTCCAGCAGCTATTCCTAAGGATTGGCCGCTAATTATCATAGATTTAAAAGACTGCTTTTTACAGCATACCTATCCACCCAGATGATCGGAAAAGGTTTGCATTTTCAGTCCCTTCCATTAATCATAAAGGTCCTTTACGTAGGTTTCAGTGGACAGTATTGCCCCAAGGAATGACTAATTCACCTACGATGTGTCAACACTTTGTTGATGAGGTTTTGCGACCCATTCGTGCTAAATTTCCTGGTGCATACATCATCCACTACATGGATGATATCCTGCTAGCTTGTGATAATTCCAGAGATCTCCAGAATTTATATAATGATGTAATGACAGTTTTACCAGAGGCTGGCTTACAAGTAGCTCCGAGAAAAATCCAGATGCAGCCTCCATATGAATATTTGGGCTATGCTTTTGACCGCACTACAGTGCGCCCTCAAAAGATCTCCATTAGTCAGAAAAGGCTCAAAACCTTGAATGATTTTCAAAAACTGCTGGGGGATATCAACTGGGTGCGCCCCTCCCTTGGTATTCCTAACTGTGAGCTCAGTAACCTGTTCCACACCCTTGAAGGTGATCCTGCTTTAAATAGCCCAAGGCAGCTAACTCCTAAAGCTCAAGAGGAATTAGATTTTTTCATGAATCGGCTTCAAAAATCTTACCTCTCCAGATTTAACCCGGAGAAAAGGTATGGTTCTTGGTCTTCAACACTCCCGAGTCTCCAACTGCTGCTATAGCCCAATTATCTGGACCGTTAGAATGGGTTTACTTACATAACAAGCAGAATCGTACTGCTACACCTTACCTTGAGATGATAGCTAATCTTATAATTAAGGGAAGATCAAGAACCCAAGTATTACTTGGACATGATCCCCATGTAATTGTACTACCTGACCCTAAAAAAAGAAATTGAAGCTGTTTTACCACTCAGTGAAATCCTTCAGAGAGCTTTAGCAGATTTTTTCAGGAGAAATATCTTATCATTACCCAGCTGGAAAACCTGGGAATTTCTGAAAAGGACACCTTTTATATTTCCACCATTGTCCGCCTCCTCTCCCATTCCTGATGCTCCAGTGTATTATATTGATGGCTCCTCATCAGGAAGGGGTGGAATTACAGGTCCTTCGTTGACCACTACTGTGCATACAAATTATAAATCTGCCCAACAAGTGGAACTCGCCACCCTGATACATTTACTATCCCATATATCTGGCCCATGTAATGTGGTGAGTGATTCTGCATATGTAGTTGGTTTATTTCCCTGGAATTGTCACTGCTTCTTTAAATGCCCATAATCCTATAATTCAGGAGCTGCTCCATAAACTACAAGATCTCCTCCGAAATAGAACATTCCCTATATACATCTCCCACATCCGTTCTCACAGCCGACTCCCCGGCCAATGGTTCGAGGGAAACGAAGCAGCAGATCTCTTTGGCAGCACCAGTATTTAAATCAGCTGAGGAAGAGCACCAGACTCTACATACAAATGCCCGCCGCCTCTCATGTACACCATGGCATCCCATGGAGACAAGCTAGACAAATTGTCCGCAACTGTCCTGTCTGTGCTCCTTTACATTGTACATCTCATGTAGCAGGAGCAAATCCTCGAGGTTTACAGACAAACCAATTGTGGCAGATGGATATAACTCATACTAACTTATTTCCCAACAAACCTTTCCTTCATGTGGTCATCGATACATATTCCCGGTTCATATGGGCTGTTCCTATGACGCCTGAAAGAGCTAAATCTGTTTGTTCATTTTTACTCCAGTGCTTCTCCGTCATGGGTATTCCCCATACCATAAAAACAGATAATGGTCCTGCTTACACCAGCAAAACCTTCAAATCCTTTTGCGAGGAATGGCAGATCAAACATATTACAGGAATTCCATATAATCCACAAGGACAAGGAATAGTTGAACGTGCCCACAGAACACTTAAAACTCAGCTATTAAAGCAACGAAAAACAAGCATGCCTCCAATGGATTCTTTATCTTTAACATTATTTACCTTAAACTTCTTAAATATACCTCAAGGAGATCCCTATACCGCGGCTGAACGTCACTTTCAAGAAGATATGCAAACTCAAAAACAGTCAATTCACCTATCTGGGTGAAAATTGATGATAAATGGATTGCAGGTCACCTCCTCATTCGGGGAAGAGGCTATGCTTTCATTTCTACAGACGATAACCCTGCCAAGAAACTCTGGGTCCCTCTGCGACTTGTTAAGACTAGAATTCTCCAAGAATCAGAAAACAATTAATTCTTTCAATATAAAGTCTTAAATTTTAAATTGCAAGTTGCTGTTTAAACTTCCTGGATTGGTTCCTTTTAATAATGATCTTGTTTTGCAGTCTGTGATCATGGTTCATGTCTAATATCTTGCCTTACAGCCTAAATATTTTCTTTCTTGCAAAAAAAAAAAAAAAAAAAAGGGTGGAAAATGGGTGGACTCTGATCACAGTGCTCATTACAAAAATGTTTGCTAAATCAATAAAAAAATTGTTTTTCTAATGATTCTGTTCACAGGATGAGATATTCGAATCCAGTAAACCTGCGCTACAGTGCTCAATACTCCGAGACTCCTAAAACAGTGCTCGCTAAAAATTTAATAATTTGCAAAACTAATTTTTCCCAATGCTCTATTCACAGGAAAAGACACTTTCTCACCATCATTTGCCGGCTTTATATTTATGAAGCGCTTGACTCGTTACCATTTATCACCCTAAATGGGTCACATATACAGCTGTAAGATATTGATCGATCAAATGTATGTGTGCGTGGGTGTGCATGTGGTGGCCACCATTATGTTTGTGATTAATGTTGTGTCTATGTTATGTCTCAACTACTACCTTCTCAGTTTCTGACCACTACAAACCTCTATTACATTCATCAACTCCACTGCTGATCCACTAGATTTATCAATTTTAAAATCATCAATTCTCATACTTATTTCCCTGCTCCACCCATGTTGGAGCTTCTTTATATTCTTCTCTCCATCCCAGACTTGGATCCCTACAAAGCCTTAAAATCTCTACTTGTGATTAACCTCGAAAAGTGTTTTTTGTCTCGCCTAAGCTACAGGTACAGTTACCGGTGCCAATGTTCCCTTGCTGAAGAAGCCCTGCAAGACGCCCACACCGATGTTCCGGACACCTGCTCCAGCGCTCAAGACTCCTGTTCCAGAGTTCAAGATATCACACCGATGTTCCGGACACCTGCTCCAGCGCTCAAGACTCCTGTTCCAGAGTTCAAGATACCACACCGATGTTCCCGACACCTGTTCCAGCACTCAAGACTCCTGTTCCAGAATTCGAGATACTTGTTCCAGTGTTCCTGAGACCCAATCCAGTGTTCCTGACAATTCAACGAGTTCCTGATCGCTGCTCTCCAAAGACTCATACTCATATGATCACCGCTATTGCTGTTCCAGAAGTAGCCCCACAGACTTTGTTCCAGACACCCGACTTTACATAAAATATAGCAAATTGACTCTCACAAATTATGGACAATGCAAACTATAGTCCGTTATAATCAGACAGCTAAAAACACTTTATCTTGAACTTTGCTTTGGGTCCAAAAACAAGTTAGGATCCTAAAGTAACATGTATTATCATTTTGCAATTGGAATTGTTTTTTTCTTATCTTAATTTTCTGTACATTACTAAATATTTCTTACCTTTTCAATTTTTATTAGTAAACTAATCAGGGGGAGTTGTTGCAGGACTCCTAAGGGCCGCTGCATCTGCTCTGGATTGCCTCCCGCAGATCACTCCGTAGATAAGGGGGTAGTCTAAATGTGGCAGTTTATCTGACCATGTATGCTGTACTAGCTGGTATAAATATTCTCCCATGCTATCACAATCATCGTGGGACTAGCTAGATCTTACCAGCATATTAGCCTGGCCACGTAAGGACACCTAAGTAATTAGACCAGAGAGAAATGCTGTTTGCTTCCAAACAAACAAGCATGGCTCCCTGATAAAATATAAAACTACAATGAAGTAGAGGAGACTTGTGAAGGCTTGGAGAAATATTTAACTGGCATTGGTGTTGATCTTTGGTACAGTGACATGCCATCTCAGAAACCCCCTTCTCTACATTTCAAAGGCATTCCGGCTCAAAACATTAGCACAGTAAAGGCCCTAGGTGAGATGCAGGGAGGGACTACCTAAAGGCATTGGACCCTCCCTGCTTTCCATAACAATGGGAGGAAGGTCTGAGTTGCTGGGGGGTATAAACTAGCCGGTTCCCGCTCTCCCAGGCTTCTTCTTCCCAGTGGGATTTCGCCTTGTGAGCGATTATTCCCTTGGAAGTTTCACACGTGGTGGTTGCCATCTTGGCCTACACGTGGCTGGGGTTCTAGCCTGGAATCCTAAGCATCGGGTTTTTCCTTTTGCTGATTTGTATGCCTGAACCTGTGATAAGTAAAGTCTTTTAAAACCTCATCGGATCCCTGAGTGCTCATCCATTCCTCGCCGCCGGAGGTAGAAGGGAACTCGCTTCCCGGCACTGTCGGGGACCCCGGCGGGCGCCCGACAGTTATGTATAGATAAAAATAATATAAACACTTCACTAAAACTGCAAAAACTGAAAATATCCAATAAATATAACCTATGATTTTAAGAGAGATTTTATATTATTTCTAGTGTTGACACACCTGAACTTAGTAAAACTGCACCTGAACAGTGTGTTTGTGATGGGAACAATCTTTGAATATTATAGTAGAGAATTTCAAATTTTGTAACTTTTTATAAAATAATGCTTGATGTAATATGCTTCTAACGTTTGCAGCATCTAATCAAAAAACCCATCTTTTCAGAGCTCTGAAATTGCAGTTTTTTGGGTTTTTTTAATTTTTAAAATAGTTTTAATGAAAAAGAAATAAGAACACAGGAAGCAAAAGAAAACTTTCATAACTGTGAATTATTTGTAGCTTTCTCAGTATTATTTCTATGAACTTACAAACTACTTTAGCATTATTTTTCTTGGTGCTCAGATAAGAACCCAGAGTTTTATACGTGCAAAGGATATACTTTACTCCTAAATGCATTTCTGAACTTGAAAGCTGCTTTTCGTTTGGATTTTTATCAAATTCCAGAAGTTTTGCTAAAATAAGCTTTTTAAAAAATATATTTTATTATACCATAGTGAGATATATATTTACAAAGATGTTGATATTTGGGTTTCTGTAGTACAGTGTTCCCAGCAACCATCCCACTACCAGTGCCCTTTTCCCACCACCAATGTTCCCGATTCCTTTCCCCTCCCCTAGCCTGTATCTACGGCAGGTTCTTTATCTCTTTTCTATCTCTCTTCTCTCTCTTTTTTCTTCCATCTCTTACATATTGAGGATTGCAATACATATATTTAGAGGTTATCATGTGTGTTTTTGCTTATATTCAACTTTCAGCTCTAGGCTGGTGTTATTACTTTAGACAATTATTAGCACACTGTTCCCTTTTCGGTCTTACCCAACCTCTGACTTGACATGTTTGTCATAGTTTCCAAACGTCCTTATCCATGTTTGCCTGACCTTTGACATTGGTATCATATATGTTTATATAGTATATATATAGCATGTATATTATATAATATATATATATATATATACATATATATAATGCAAATAAATGCAGTCATTCTATGACTGTCCTTTTCCTTCTGGTTAATTTCACTCAACATCATCCTCTCCATGTCCATCCATTTAGAGGCAAATTTCATAACTTCATTTTTCCAAACAACTGCATAGTATTCCATTGTGTAGATGTACCAAAGTTCTTTATCCAGTCATCAGTTCTCAGGCACTATGGTTGTTTCCAGATTCTGGCTATTGTGAATAGTGCTGCTATGAATATAAAAGTGCAGATGGTATTCCTGCTAGGTGTTTTTGGTTTCCCCGGTATATTCCCAGGAGTGGTATGGCTGGGTTGAATGGGAGCTCAATTACTAGTCTTTGAAGGAATATGGATATTGTTTTCCAAAAAGGCTATACCGGTGGACATTTTCCTACAATGGATGAGAGTCCCTTTATTCCGGCGTCCTCACCAGCACTTGTTCTTGCTCTTTTGGATATGCGCCAGTCTCTGTGGTGTGAGATGATACCACATTGTTGTTTTGTTTTGCATCTTTCTGATGATTAATGATGATGAGCATTTTTTCATGTCTACTGGCCATTCAATTTCTTCCTTCTCGAAGTTTCTGTTCATTTCTTCTCCCCATTTTTTTATGGTGTTGGCTGTTTTCTTCTTGTAAAAGTTCTACCAGTGTCTGATATATACTGGATATTAATCCCTTATCAGATGGGTAGTGGGCCAATATTCTTTCCCATTCTGTGGACTGTCTTTGTATCTTGTTCACTGTTTCTTTGATGTGAAGAAGCTTTTTAGTTTCATGTAGTCCTGTAAGTTTATCTTTGCTTCTAGTTGCTTTTTTTAGTGGTGTTTTATCTTTGAAGATGCCTTTAGCTTCAATGTCATGGAGAGTTTTTCTGTATTTTCTTCAAAGTACTTTATGGATTCAGATCTGATATGGAGATCTTTAATCCATTTTGATTTGATTTTTTGTACATGGTGTTAGAGGTTCAAATTCATTTATTTACATCTAGTTGCCCAATTTTCCAGGACAACTTGTTGAAGAGGCTTACCTTGCTCCATTGTGTACCTTTTGCCTTTATTGAAGATTAAATGATCATTTATTTGAGGATGAGTGTCAGGATTGATACTTAACTCTATTCCATAGGTCCACAGGTTTATTTTTATTCAATACCATTTTGTTTTTTACTACTGCTTTGTAGTACAGTTTGAAGTCCAGGTAGTTGATTCCTCCCATCTTCTTTTTCCCAAAGATTGCTTTAGCTATTCTTATGGGTTTATTATTCCATACAAATTTCAGGAGTGTTTGGTCAATTTCTTTGAAGAATGTCATGTTTATCCTTATAGGAACTGCATTGAATCTGTACAAAGGTCTAGGGAACATTACCATTTTGAAAACATTGATTCTCCTGATCCATGAGCAGGGAATGTGTTTCCATTTCCTTGTGTCCTCGTTTATTTCTTGTATCATGGTTTTATAGTAATCTTTGTATAGACTTCGTTAAGCTGATTCCTAGGTATTTGTATTTCTGTGTCACAATTGTGAATGGGATCATTTTCTTAATATTCCTTTCTTCTCTGTTTTTATTTGTATATAGGAAAGCCACTGACTTTTGGATATTGATTTTGTTCCTGCCACTCTACTGTAGGTATCTATTGTTTCTAGGAGCTATTTTCGTAGAGTGTAGAGTTCTCTAGGTATAATATTATGTCATATGCAAATAGAGTTAGTTTGACTTCTTCCTTGACTATATGGATGTCCCTAATGTTCTTTTCTTCTGTGATCGCTATGGCAAATACTTCCAGTACTATATTGAATAGAAGTGGTGAGAGTGGGCAACTTTGTCTTGTCCCTAGTCTTAGGGGAAGGAGTTCAGTTTTTCTTCATTGAGAATGATACTTGCTGTGGCCTTTTAGTACATGGCTTTGACTATATTGAGGAAATTTCCGTCAAATCCCATTTTATTTGGGATATTTATCATGAATGGGTGTTGAATCTTGTTAAATGTTTTCTCTATGTCTATCAATATGAACATATGGTTTTTATTTTTTCTCTTATTGATATGATGTATTATGTTGATTGAATTGTGAACGTTGAACCATCCTTGCGTTCCTGGGATGAATCCTACTTGGTCATGATGTATAATATTTTTGATGAATCTTTGGATACTGTTTGCTAGTATTTTGTGACGGTCTCACCAAGAATTCTTTACCCTGCCAGACTCACATTCAGATTTGAAGGAAAGATACACAACTTCATAGGTAAGCAACAGCTCAAGAACTTCATAGACTCAAAACCAAATTTAAAATGACTGAAGGAGCTACTGTATTGTTTCAGTAGTTTGTTGGTAGAGAGTGTAGGGTTCTCTAGGTATAATATCATGCTATCTGCAAATAGTGATAGATTGACTTCTTCCTTGCCTATCTGTATGTCCTTAATATGCTTTTCTTCTCTGATTGCTATGGCAAGTACTTCCAGTACTATATTGTAAGATAAGCAAACCCTAATAGCACTACAAACTTTTCAAAAAGATGGCACAAAATCAATGACATTATTTCTGAACAGAAGTAGCCTAATTGCTCCAATTAAGTGACAAAGTGGCAAAATAGATTAAAATTAATTAAAATGGATTGAAAAAGTGAATCCAACATTCTGCTGCCTACAAGAAACACATATGAATAATCAGAGCAAATACAGACTCAAAGTCAAAGGCTGGAAGACAATTCTCCACACAAACAACTCCTCAAAAACACTCGTGTGGTCATATTAGTATCTGACAACACAGACTTCAGGCTGAAAAAGGATAGAAGGGACAGTAAAGGCTATTTCTTTTTTTTAATTTTTTTTAGTATACCAACGTGAGACATAAAATTACAAAAGTGTACATAATTGGTTCTTGGTAATACAGTATTCCAGCACCCCTCCCTCCACCAGTGCCCCATTTCCAGCACCAATGTACCTCACCCTCCCACCCACCCCAGGTAGCCTCAATAGCAAGTACCCTGTTTCCTCTCTTTCTCTCTCTGTCTCTCTCTGTCTCTGCATCTCTCTTCCTCTTCTTTTACACATTGTGGCTAGCCCTTCAGATATTTAGAGTTTATCACTTAAGTCTCTTTGTGTATAATCAATGGTGAGTTTTAGTCTGCCATTACCATTTCCCACACTTAGTAAAACACTGGTATCTATTTATATCCTATTAATGAATGCAGTAATTATATATCTGTCCTTTTCTTTCTGACTAACTTCACTCAGCATGATAGTCTCCATGTCCATCCATTTGCAGGTAAATTTCATAATTTTGTCTTTTTCTGACAGCTACATAGTATTCCATAGTGTAGATGTACCACAGTTTCTTTAGCCAGTCCTCTGTTCTCGGGCATTTATGTTGTTTCCAGATTCTAGCTATTGTGAATAGTGCAGAGATGAATAAAGAAATACAGATAGTGTTACTGCTATTTGTCTTTTGGTCTCTCGGGTATATTCCCAGGAGTGCTATTGCTGGATAAAATGGGAGCTCAATATCTAGTTTTCGGGGAATGCCCATATTGTTTTCCAAAAGGGCTGAATCAGTCGGTACTCCCACCAACAGTGAATGAGAGTCCCTTTTTTCCCCACATCCATGCCAGCACCGGTTGTTCTTGCTGTTTTGGATGTGTGCCAGTCTCTGTGGTGTTATGGTACCTCATTGTTGATTTGATTTGCATCTCCCTGATGATTAAAGGCTATTTCTTAATAATTAAAGGTTATGTATACCAGGAAGAAATTACACACCTAAATATATATGCACCCAACAAGGAGCCAGCAAAATATTTAAAACAGGTGCTAATAGACTTCAAAGGAGACATTAACAGTAACACAACAGTAGTTGGAGACTTCAACACTGCTTCATCAACTCTTGATAGATCAACAAGACTGAAATTCACCAAGGAAACACTGACCTGAAGGAAGAAATGGAAGAAAGAGGGCTGGTTGATATCTACAGGGCTTTTCATCCCCAAAAGTTGAATAAACATTTTTCTCCAGTGCACACAGAACATTCTCCAATAGAACGAACACATGCTGAGTCACAAAGCATACCTCAATAGAATTAAAAGAGAAAAATTGTGTCAACTATTTTTACATACCATGATGCATTGAAAATGGAAATTAACCACACACAGAAACAGGGAGTCAAACCAAACACCTGGAAACTGAACAGCTCACTGCTGAACAACCAGTAGGTCACAGAAGAAATAAAAAGAGGAAATTCAAAGATTCCTGGAAACAAATGAAAATGAAGACACAAACTATCAGAACTTGTGGGACACAACAATAGCAGTGTTAAGAGGAAAGTTCATAGCTTTGCAAGCATTCATTAGGGAAAAAGAAAGGGCCCTCACAAATATCCTGACTTCAAAGCTCAAAATATTAGAAAAAGACAACAAAAAGGAGCCCAACCCAGACAGAAAGAAGGAAATAATAAAACTTAGAGAGGAAATCAGTTATCTGGAAACCAAAAAGACAATCCAAATGATTAATGAAACAAAGAGCTGGTTCTTTGAAAAAAATAAACAAGATTGACAAACCATTTGCAAGACTTGTAGGGTAGGGAAAGAGAAAACACAAATACACAGAATTAGAAGTGAAAAGGGAGACATCATAACAGAAACCACAGAAATCCAAAAGATCATGAGAGATTAGTTTGAGAGACTGTATTTCACGATATATGAGAACCTAGAATAAATGGATAAATTCCTGAAGTCCTATAACCTCCCACGGCTGAAAAGAGAAGATCTGCAATACATGAATGAGCCTATCACCATTGAGGAAATTGAAACAGTAATTAAAAGCCAAGGTCCAAATGGATTCACTAGTAAATTCTTCAGAAACTTTAAGGAGGACCTACTGCCAATCCTTTTCAAGCTCTTCCAGGAAATAGAGGAAACAGAAACACTCCCAAATAGTTTCTATGAGGCACCTATTACCCCAATAACCAAAGCAGGCAGAGACAATACAATAAAAGAAAACTACAGACCAATCTTCCTGTTGAACACAGATGAAATTGCAGTTTTGATAAATGCTTAAAACCAAGACAGACCCAAGGAAAGGTGTGCGTTTTGCATGAATGAACTTTGGAGCAAGTAGAGACACAGGAGCAGAGATGGTTCTAATGAGCAGTAAAGAGGAAGGAGCAAGGAAGATTACACAGGGTAGTTGGCTGAAATGACCATGCAACAGTACTCCTTAACAAAGACAAGCAGGAAACACAGAGAAATTGACAGTCCTCTGGACTGTGTCAGAAAAAAATATTATTTCATATTATTTCCATTGATTTATACTCTACCTGTGATGTAATTTGTTATTAAATTTATTAACCAAAACTTATTTTATCATAAGAAAGCATATTATTTCTCAGATTTTTTCTTATAACAATGCCTTTAGAATTATTTGAATTTTCTGTTTGTTTGCTTTTAGCCAGACATGGTTGTGCTCAGGACTTATTCCTGGATATGCACTCAGGGTTTCTTTCCAGAAGGCTCTGGCAACAGTTTGGGCTTCTTTGATCAAAACTTGGGTTGGATGCACATAAGATTACACTACCCTGTGTAAACTTCCTTGCTCCTTCCTCTTTACCGCTCATTAGAACCATCTCTGCTCCTGTGTCCCTACTTGCTCCAAAGTTCATTCATGCAAAACGCACACCTTTTCTTTGATCTGTCTTAGTTTTAAGCATTTATCAAAACTGCAATTTCATCTGTGTTCATCAGGAAGATTGGTCTGTAGTTTTCTTTTATGCATCCAACCCAAGTTTTGATGTCCTACCTGCTGGGCTATTGCCCTGGGGCCAGAGCAATAGCCCAGCAGGTAGGATATTTGCTTGCATGCAACTGAACTGGGTTCAATCCTTGGCATCACATATGATCCCCTGAGCACTGACAGTAGTAATTCCTGAGGGCAGAGTCAGGAGTAACCCCTGAGCATAGTCGGGTGTGACCCAAAAAGCAAAAGTTAAAAAATTGCCCTACCAGTTAGACTATCTCTCAGGCCCTATTAGTTGGATATTTGGGAAACAATGCTATTTGAACATCATCACATATCATATATACATACATACATACATACATACATACATACATACATACATACATATATAGGTATTATATAATCATAGAAAAATAGAAATAACAATAATAGAAAAAACTCTAAGACATAAATATGGACCTCTTCACATATAAATATATGTCTTATCTATATCACATATATAATATGTTGAGGTTCTATTTTTTTTGCTTTTTGAGGGGTCACACCCATCAATGCTCAGGGGTTACTCCTGGCTCTGCACTCAGAAATTACTCTGGCGGTGCTCAGGGGACCATATGGGATGCTGGAGATCCAACCCGGGCTGGCACAGGCCAGCCACATGCAAGGCAACGCCCTATCAGTTAAGCTATCGCTCCGGCCCATATGGGCCAATATGTGTGTGTGTGTGTGTGTGTTTTAAGAGTTTTATTCTAGACATGTTCTTTGATGTCATAATGTGTATTTGTAGAAATAATTTACACTACATTATTTGTAATTATCTAAAGCAAGTGATACAAGTGATACAAGTGATCTAAAGCAATTATACAGTATATGTGATAGAAATCAAATAGGTCATAAATAATCATGTGACTTTATTAATAATCTTAGAGTGATGAAAAAAGCAGATATTTAGAAAATTAATATTTTACTAAGAAATATTTTATCTAATTATCTGAAAATCATATTCTCTTTGAGACAGATTTTCATATATCATTTTTACAGATAAAACTTCATTCTTTTAAATCTTAATATACATATAAGGATTTTGTCTGGTATGTTGGCCCCAGAAGATGAGATTACTTTGAATTCTCTTATAAAAAAATGCTATGCACAAAGCAGTCCAAGAATTTGATAGACGACCAGACTGCATTCAATTTCACTGTCACTTCCATGTCTTATTCTCTAACTATCACATATCTGATACTGACATTTCCAGGGCAAATTCTCTGACTCAATATACTTAGATTTTATTCTATT
Organism: Cryptotis parvus; assembly: GCA_021461705.1. Classification (NCBI taxonomy): domain Eukaryota; kingdom Metazoa; phylum Chordata; class Mammalia; order Eulipotyphla; family Soricidae; genus Cryptotis; species Cryptotis parvus. The sequence continues at coordinate 16,996 of JAJIBD010024475.1, forward strand.
TTTTAATGAAAAATAAAACTGGCACATATTCTGATCCTGTTTTGATGGGTAACAACTTAAAATCAATATTTTGAATATTTCTGTTTTTTTTTCACACCACAATGAGTTTATACATCAATTAGTAACATGCTAAAGTAAAGTATCAGGAGCAGTTCCTTACCTTCACTTTGTGTACAAGTCAGTCAAAAAGTATGTATCAAGGATTATTTAATGTCCAGGACTTTGATAGATGATATTGCGGCAATAATCTGCAGAATAAAGCCCAGAATTACTAGGAAAGTGGGGTCTATATAAGAGGAAGGGCTCAAGTTATTTTTAGCAAGATAGCTCTGCTGTGCTTACTATGATTTTAAACTAATTGAACTGATGTTGCTTGATTCCCTTTGAAGAAAGAAATGACAGAGTTAGAAAAATCTTACGGGGTTAGCTTCTGGGCAGGATTGCATGTGAGCAGTTGAACAGATTTAGTTTTCATTCTTAATTCCTAATAGAATTCTTAGAGGGAACAGTTGCCAAATATTTAATGATTTGCTACTATGATATTCTGGCATTTAAAAATCCTTCCATATAATTTTAATTATATGAATTATATATTTGTGTCAAAATAGTGAGACTATAGATTATAAAAACCAAAAATATCTAGAGGTTTTTATTTTTAAAATGTTGACAATTTCACATGAGTGAGGTTCTGGGCTTATTCCCAGAACTACAAGAGAAAAAATTAAAAGAAAAAGATAAACTTTATTCATACTTTTTGCATTATAGTTCTAGAACTGAAACACACAGAGCTGGGTGGCTTGAAAAATTGAGGTACATTATCTATGCATTCTATCGAATGGAAATCCCAGGACAGGGTGACAAGCTGATCGGTTTCTTCTGAGATCTCTCTTGCTGCAGTGTCGGGAATGCTGGGGCCTCCAACAATACTGGGAAATGAGTACCCTTCTACCTCCAAAGCCTATGGGGAAATGGATAAAAACTCAGGAATCTAGTGCACTTTTAAAAGACTTCACTATCACAGGTTCTGATATACAATTCAAGAACAGGAAAACCCCGGATTCTGGCTTTCTGGCTGGACCCGGCCACGTGTAGGCCAAGATGGCTGCCAACACATGTTGAAGCCCAACAGAGAACGGGAGTGGATGGAGAGAAGCAAACACCAAGGGAAGCCAAAATGGCAAAAGACCCCTTCTTCTTTTCCTAGCTTCTTTTATAGACAGAAGTCTGCCAAATTCTTTCAGCCCAGCCCATCATGGGTTGGCTATCTAGAGATGAAGCCAGGTAAATGATCCTTTTGAAATGTAGATCTTTAGGTGGGCCTTTGGCTCAAGCTTCAAAAAAGCCAGAGCTGATTTCCAGAGGCAAAATCTCCCTAGCAGAGAGAGGAGGGGCTGCATCTCTGAACCAGAAAGCAGTTCAGAATGTAATTTGTAAGGAATGGCATTAATACTTTTTACCATGAATATATAGTTAGCAGATCCCAGACTCTGGATCCCACTAAAGTATAAAACCCATCAGATTAATACAATTTGGCATTGTCTTTACAGTCAGAGACATGTTAGTTTGCCCAGAGGCACACTGACATGTCTCTGAACTAGGAGAATTGATTACATTATGGTTGATCCAACATGGTCAAGTACTCTTGGGATATCTACATGTATGTCCCATGCTGGAACACGTGGGAACACAATATTGATCTGGGGCAAGCAAGATTCATGATAAAAATATTTATGCCATACAAAATTATGTTACTGGCACCCGCTCGAGGAAATAGATGATTAACAGGATGCCAAGTGATCAAGTAATAAAATTATGAAATCAGTCCAATTCTGCCCAAACTCCCATTGTGTCTGCTTTGGAGAGTACCCAAATGCAGGAACCAGCTCTCCACATAAATTAAGTATAGCTGGAAGCTAAGGCTCGTAGGGCATGTTATCCAACACTGCAGTGCACAAATCTCTTTTCCTTTGTCTGTCTTCATCTGTCTTCTGTGAATGCCTGTGTTCAAATACCATTTTACAAATAAGTCAATCATATCACAGTAGAACCCACTGATATGGCCTGATTTTACCTTCACTACCTCTATAAAAACCCTAATTCCAAATGCAATCATGTTCTAAGTAATGGGTTTGATGTGTGGATTTGGAGTTAGACCACTGAGCAATGAACTTTTTAACATACTCTAGCTCATTGATTTACATGTAAATAGAGCTACAGGTATACAATGTGTTTAAATGTTTATAAAGATTATTTATTATTGAGGAAGAGTTGGGGCCACACCAAGCCAGGCTCAGACTTTCCTGATGCTTAAAGTTCACTTGGAGTGGTACTCAGGTAACCATAGGTGTGGCCTTGTACTGAACAATACTCAAATTAATTCAAAGAAAAAACATTGGTTCTGTAATATGTCTGTGTTTAATTTCTTAATTTTCACTCATATTTAGTGGTAAATTCTCTTGGTCAAAGGCTATGCTCTTTTTCCATTTCCAGTTACATTTTTTTTTCTTACTGCAAAATTCACTCCAACAAGAAATACAAAAAACTTTAAATAGACATGCAAGTTTTTTTTTAATTGTATCTTTCCTCCCTTTTCTTGTGAAAAATGATGATTTCATTTCTTGTGTTTATATTTATTGAAGTTAATTTGATTGGGGAGTGTGTATGTATACATTATTACTTTTCTGATGGTAAATAAGCATAATCTTAACTTCACAGGAGTCTAACATCTCTGAGAATAACTAAAGGTCATTGGTTTCTTCAGTGAATGAAACAGTAAGAAGAATATGTCAGTTAAATCACTTCCAGGTAAGTGTGTGTAAAAGTAAATGAACCCAAGTCATGTTTCTTGCTTTATTTGAAAACTCTATTTCAGCTCCCCTAAACTATACATTAATATCCTAATAGAAATAAAACCATGATTGGACTTGTGTGAATATTATTTTCTCTCATATTTCCCAAATATTAATTATACCTATTATTTTTCCATGGTAGCTTTTCTCTTTTGGTTTTCCACATTTAGACACTTGAGAAATTTCAACTATAATACTTTCTATACCATTGGTTACGTATCATGAGGCAATGTTTGACATTACATAGTTTCAGGTTAATGTGGCACATAAAACAAAGTTAATTTCTTTCTCTTTTTCTTTCTCTTTTCCTTCCTCAGAACTTCCAAATGAAATCTGTTTTAACTTTTAAGTAAAAGTTAAATAGTTTACTGTAAGTCTTTTTTCTGCCCATTTCATTTTCCTACAATCTATAATTTATATTTTAAATGCAGACTTTGCCCCCCAAGTAATTGGAAAAGTGATCTAAAAATGATATTATGGCTGAGTTAGTAAGTCTCTCTATAATGATTGTTTAGTAATAAAAGGAAAATAATAGATTTCCTCAGAGACGATGGCACTTCAGTTCACAGGCTGTTCTTGGTTTGTTTCTATTCCATATTGAATTCATCTAGGTGTTCTGTATGATCGATTAAAGTGTTCCAGACTGCTGATACCATATGCCTTATGAAAGTTGTTTTTCTCAACTGTTTTTCATACATTTTGAATATGATAAATTATACAACATATTTTTTTTAAAGTGCAAGAAAAATCAAGTTCATGATGATTCCTTTGCTTTTTACAATGTTGATGTTCAAAACCATCCAACTGCCTTTTTCAGGAGTAATAATGAACTCAACCCTATCATTGCCACATCCCACACTTATTAGAACTCGGTGCAGCAGGAAATTCTAACCGGTAAAGATTTCTGGAAAATTTTATTTTTAAAATATTATTTTAATGGTGATGATTTTCAGAAAACACAGAAATACATTAAAAATAATTTATGCCACCTTTCATTCTATTTTCAGTTTTATTTTGCAATTGATTTTTTATTTTAATTTTTTAATTTTTTTAAATCACTGTGATTTACAAAGCAATTCATCACTGACTTTATTTATTTTTAAATTACTTTTTTTTTGCTTTTTTGGGGTCACACTCCACAATGCTCAGGGGTTACTCCTGGCTCTTTGCTCAGGAATTACTCCTGGCCGTGCTCCAGAGACCATATGGGATGCCCAATATTGAACCCGGATCAGCTTCCGTGCAAGGCAAATGTCCTACCTGCTGTGCTATCACTCCAGCCCCCTCATCATTGAGTTTAGACACACAAAATTTCAGTGCTGATTCCCCCCATCAGTGTCATCTTTCTTTTCTCTAAAATCTGGTTTCCCTCCCAGATGGCCCCTACCCCGGAGTATTCTCTTGAAAGACACCTTTCTAGTTTGGTTGTTAAAATTTGGGTCACTTGATTTCAATGTTATAGATCTGCATGTCTATTGATTTCAGTAGTATTGGTCTGGATATGTTGCTCTACCACCATTATACCTGACTCCCCTGACCTGACACCTGGCTGTGTCTCATCTGCCTCTTCTCCCCCTTTCTTTCTTTCTCCTACCTGTACTCTGGAACTAAAGTTGACCAGAGCATCTTCCCTTGAAAACATTGTATTCCCTCATCCAGTTACTCTATATACAACATATAAGTGATATCATCCTGTGTTTATCCTTCTTCTTCTGGCTTACTTAGTTTAACAAAATGTCTTTTAGTTCCATCCATGTTGCTGTGAATTGAATGATTTCATCATTCCTTATAGCCGTGTAGTATTCCATTGTGTATTTAAACATACATATGCATATATATATATATATATATATTATATACATCTTTATGATTCACTTATCTGCTATTGGACATCAAGGTTGATTCCAAATCTTAGCTATAATACTGAGTACTGCACTAAATAATGGTGTGCATACAGTCTTTAAATGAATGTTTTCCACTCTTGGGGACAGATAAACAAAAAGTGGAATTGTTGGGTCATTTGGAAGATCAATTCTGAGTTTATTGAGTAAAATCCATACTGTTTATGGAAAATAAACGGAGGTGTTGGACAACAGAACATTTCCACCCAGGAAATGATGGTTCTTTTTCATCACATGCCTGCCAACAGAGAATGCTCCCAGAGTTTTTTCAAGTGCCATTGTGCCACTGTCAATGGTGTAAGATTATATCTTATTGTTGCCTTGATTTGAATTTACCTAATAGTAATGATAAGCCTTCTTTTTCATGTGCCTGTTTGCCATCAGCTAGTTTTCCTCAGAAAGTGTTCATTTCTTCTCCCATTTTTATGTATTTTTTTTAGATTTTGTTGTCCTTGTTGATCTTTGTGAATATTTTATAGATCCTGAATATCAACCCTTCATCTGTTTTGTTGAGTGCAAATATTTTCTCCCACTTAGTTGGCTGATTTCTATTTTAAGCCTATGTTTCTTTGTCATATAGAAACTTAAGTTTGATGTAGTCCCATTTGCTTAGTTTTGGAAAATGTCTTTGTGGTCTTCAAATATAGCAGTCAGTCTATATTATCCTTAGTGTACTTTATAAATTCAGGTCTGATATCAAGGTCTTTGTTCCACTGAAAGTTGACTTTTGTGTAAGGCATGATATATTGATCCATTTTTAATTTCTTGCATGTGGTCGCCCACTTCTCCCAACACCATTTGTTGAAAAGACTGTCTTTATTCCATTTTATGCTCTCAGCTCTTTAATCAAAAAAGCTGACCATATACTTTTCAAATCTGACCTATTTTTCAGAGAGTTTTCTTTATTCCAGCACCATGCTGTTTTGATCAGTATAGTATAGGTTTATAGTACAGACTAGAGTTAAGTAGTCAGATTCCTCCCAATTTCTTACTTTCCAGTGCTGGAGACCTACACCCTGAACACTCCAAAACACTCAAGAAAGAAAATAAAGAAGACTAAGAAATAAAGAAGATTTTAGGAAATAGAGAAATATTCTATATTCATGGATTGGAAAAATTAGCACTGTCAAAACAACCATCTTACATAAAATGCTGTGTTGATTCAGTACAATGCCTATCCAAATTCTGACAACATCCTTCAAGGACTTAGAACAGTCAATTATAATATATTGCACCTAATTCATTCTATTCAAAGACATATTGTTGGTTACACGTAGAGGTCTAAACAACCAGTGTAGAAAGTAGAATAAACAACTAATATGGCAAGGAAGGTTCATTTTACTGCTTAATATAAAGAAACCATTCTTCAAACAGTAGCTGAATATAAATTTCATTCAAAGAGATGGCTCTAATTACTTAAGCTGAGCAACTGTTTGCTTTAAAGAAGATAGTATATTTTCTTAATTATATTTAAATACTAAACATCATAAAAGAGAAACTTTCCTAAAAATAGACTATTTCTTCATAACAGATTTGAGTATAGTTATAGAAGATTGTTTTACAAGACAAAGTTGAGCAGAAATTTAATACTGGTTTGAAAATTATTGATAACTTTTTTGTTGACATAATCCATACTTATCCTTCAAACAGAAAATATTTCATATTAGTTAGGTTTGCCTTAAATAATATGTGCATGTGCACAATATGCAAAAGAAATACATAGTTATTGTTTTTCAAACCAAATTGGTTCCTATTGAACAAACGGGTAGCAACAAAACAAAAAAATTCTAACAAAACCAGTCTTTGTAAATTTGGGTGGTATTATTTTAACACTCAACTGTTTTTGTTTTTTAATTAATAGACATTCCAACAAATCATCCTCTGTAGGAGTGGTACTGTTTCATTAAACAAAAATGAATTACCAAGTAATAAATAAAGCAAAATGAAATAAAACAAAGTCAATTATATTTTTTAAATTTCTACTAAACCAATAATTAAGTAAAATATGGAAGCAACTGATTGTTAGGATTTGATAGTATCAATCCATCACCTCCTAAAACTGTTTCCCGTTGGTATAGGAAGCTTTATCTCTGACTCCAAATGAAATGACAGCAAGATACCAAGTTTAAAATTCTCTAACTGTCAACGGCTGTTTTACTAATTATCCAGATTCCAAGGCAATCATACAACCGTAATCATTCACCTCACGCCTGGAAACATAAGTCTTGTTCTTTTGATGAATATTTATAAGACAGTGTAAAGCAGTCTACTTTCTTTTTCCCTTCAGGCAAGACAATTTGGAGTTCATCAATATGTATTACCAAGGACTTTTATAAAAGGCACTTCAAAGAAAATTCATCAGGCATTCCTTTTGTCTTGATTTCTGTTAGACTGATACTTCCTTTTGACAAGTATCAATAAATTATCCTCTGATGGCTAGAAACTTGATGTCTTATTCAGAAACTTCCTCACAGAAAAATCTGGGCTTTGAGTTTCAAGAGAAATTATTAACATCCTGCAACTAATATAAAGACAGGCAGAACATATGCAAATTTAAAACAATAAAACAAACTTGTATATAGTGACCCAACAGCACACAGGATGTAGTTTTACCATAGTTGAGCATTGCCTTCTTGTACTTAATTTGGAACTTTCCTGTTTGCTATGCAAACATATTTAGAGTTCTCTTACAAGTTAAAAATATGCAAGCCTCAATTGCTAGATAAATGGAAGAACCACACCAAATTAAAACCAAATTAATGTAGATATGGAAAGTGGAGAGTGACAAGCTGTCTCTTTCCATAAGGCTGATTAGTTTTCTGTCTCGAATATTATTGGATAAATTCACATTTTGGTGAAATGAGAGTGAACAAAAGCATAAAATAAGATTGTGGGGAAAAGCTGTTCTATTTTTGAAAAATAAAAATATTTCATTTGGATTGTTTTATAAAAAATAAGTCTTTTTTATTTTAATGGAAAATTGGACTTGACATAGAGAAATACAATTTTTATATATACATATATTTCTAAATTCCAGCGTGTTTGTGTTCTTGTTCTACCCATCTTGCTCTCCTTCAGCTGCACTGAAAATGACCACAGGTAGCGCCTGAACTTCAGGCTTCTGGAGGCTGAAGGGTCAGAATCCAGGTGTCAGCAGACTCTGGGGGCTGGCAGCACTCTCTGCCTGGCTGTCTGCTTGCTCCGTCCTCCTACTGGAGGTGGAGGTGGTGCTGGCTTTTCTCTTCCGGGCTCACCCTGGTGACCTCATCCGAACCCAATGACCTCCCAAAGGGCTGGCGGTGAGAATTTCAATATACAACTGGAGACAGGTTCAGATACATGTTCCACACCATTACCCTTGCCCGGAATTTTTCTTGACTGTTTTTGGGCCACACCTGGTGGTGTTCAGGGCCTACTGCTTCCTCTGCTCAGGGGTCATTCCTGGTGGTGCTCAGGGGGCCATGTGCTTCTGGGATCAGATGCGGTCTTCACATGCCGTGTGTGTGTGTGTGTGTGTGTGTGTGTGTGTGTGTGTGTGTACATACGCATGCTCCTTTGAGCGCTCCCTTCTCTGGCAACACCATAAATTAAAAATTTTTGTTTTAATTTTTACGTATTTGAAAATATCGCCTTTTACCTCAATTTTGAGAATTTCAAGATACATGCATTTATATATGTGTGTACATAGCTGCATTTTCTTATGAATTGTGTTTTACTTAGTCTGCATTCTACTTACAAGGATATATATTCATAAAAATTTTATTTTTCTTAAATGATTTTGGCTCTGGGGACCACACCTGGTTGCACTCTGGCTCTGTGCTCAGGGATCGTTCCTGGGGGTTGCTCCAGGAACTGTATGTATCAAGCCCTGATTGACTGCATCAAGGCAAGTAGGCTCTTCACTACACTCTTTCTTCAAAAGAATTTTTCCCTCAACCTACCAGTCAGAAACATGGGCTGGAATATACTGCTGTTTCTTACTATAATTCTAATAGTCCTATGTATTTTTAAGTTGTATTTTTAGTTAAATAAAGTTTAAGGTTGTAATAATTTCCTGGTGTACTTTCTATTACTATATTGTGATCATGTTTTTCTCCTGTTCAAGCGTCTTCGTATAAAATTTGCTTTATTTTATGTCTTGAAACAATACTAGCTTTCATTTGTTTTTTTTGTTTATTTTTTCTAGTGTATATTTGTTTTGTTCTTATATTTCTTATCTTTCTGTCATACTATGTTTTAAGATTAACTTTTATAAAAGCAAATGGTCAGATTTTGATTTTCAGAAAGTAATATGAAACTTTCTTTGCGTTGGTAGACACATAAGTATTATAGTTACAGATTTATTTTTGCTATTTACTATCAGCCTGTACAGTTTATCTATTTTCCAATTTATTGGGGCAGAGCTGCTACCTGGCTCTCCCTGTGCCCAGCCGCTCACGAGGTGCCCAGGAGGGATGGCGGGTTCTAGCCCTGGCCCGCCACCCCAGCAGAGCCTTGCAACAAGCCAGACGACCCACTCCATGAGGGCCTCCATTTTCCACATCCGGACTTCTCTCTCGTCAGAATTCCACCCAACAGACCAGCCTATCACAGCCCAGCTCATCGAGTTCCACACTGCAGCAGTCTTTTTAAATCCGGCTCAGGTATGCCAGTCCAGAGACTCACAGACATGGGGCAGAGCTGCTACTGGCTCTCCCTGTGCCCAGCTGCTCACGAGGTGCCCAGGAGGGATGGCGGGTTCTAGCCCTGGCCCACCATCCCAGCAGAGCTTTGCAACAAGCCAGACGACCCCCCACTCCATGAGGGCCTCCATTTTCCACATCCGGATTTCTCTCGCGTCAGAACTCCACCCAGCAGACCAGCCTATCACAGCCCTGCTCGAATGGCCGTGCGGCTCATCAATAAATGCTGGACTTAGAGATGACTACAAGAGTATGCTACCTGCATGGCAGAGCCTGACAAGCTACCCATGTTGTATTTGATATGTCAAATACCAGTAACAATTATAGACCTCATTCCAGAATGGATTGAGGCTCTTTATGTTCCTGGAGCAAGCAGATGACCTTGGGCTCTACTAGCATGAGACAGGACATATGGAGATGTTACTGGGGCCCGCTCGAGCAAATCGATAATGAACGGGAAGACAGTGATATATTTCTATAAATAAAGCTAGCATCTTACAAACATTCTTATTTTACAGCATTATACATAATTTGCAAAATTATTTTTTAATTATAAAATATTGATGTCTTTTTTGGTTTTTCAGGCCACACCAGGTCTTATTCTTGCCTCTTGCTCCGGGATCATACCTGATGGGACTTATGAGGTACCATATGAGGTACCAGGGATCAGTCCTGAGTCAGTCATGTGCAACTAGAAAAACCTTTCTGGTAATTTGTTTTATACACCTCTAAGAAGGCAAATGTTATATGAAGAAAACTTGAGAGCTGGAGAGTGCTATATTATATGTCACTGAATTTTTTTTAACTTCACAACCCAAATACGCCATGGGCAATGTTGCTGTATTTTTTTGCCTAATCACTATTAACACCTAAAAAGCATAGGTTTTGTTTGTTTATTAGCCACATTCAGTAATGATCAGGGCATACTCCTAGGCCCCCACTCAAGGATGATCCTAGAGGGTTTACGGTCACCAGTTTAGTGACTGGTATTAAAACACCAGTCACCAGTGTGCAAGGCAAGCAACCCGATTGCTCTAAAGCAGCTCTGGTCCTAATAGCAGCGTTTTAATTACATTCTTTATAGCCAAGTACACACTCACTTCAAAACAAAACCTGGCCCTGTGCTTTATTAATTATGTAGTATCTTCTCACACATCATTCCCAAATGATAAATATATTTCCTCATAATTTATATGGGCTGGAAATAAACTAGCATTTGGCTGAATAGTTTTGGCTTTGAATCACACATGAGGGTATGTAATGAGGAAGGTTCAGTTCCACTGCTGGCAAAGGGCAGTCAATCAAAAGACAAGGTGACTGGTCAAGAAAGAGCTCACTGGCTAAAAGCTAGCATCTTGAAAAATGGTTGTCTCATCTTCTTATAATCACTGTATCACTGTATCACTGTCTCCCCGTTCATCATCGATTTGCTTGAGCGGGCACCAGTAACAACTAAATATGGCCTGTCTCATGCTAGTAGAGCCTAAGGGCATCTGCTTGCTCAAGAACATAAAGAGCCTCAAACCATTACATCAGGTCATGGGAATGAGGTCGATAATTGCAACTGGTATTTGGCATATCAAATATGACATGGGAGGCTTGCCAGGCTCTGCGTGCAGGTGGCATACTCTTGTAGTCATCTCTAATCGGGTCCAGCATTTATTGATGAACAGTGCAGCCATAAGTGGCTGCGCAAGCAGGGCTGTGGTAGGTGCTGGGTGGAGTTCTGACAAGGGAAGTCCGGATGTGGAAAATGGAGGCCTTCATGGAGTGGGGGGGCGGTCTGGCTTGTTGTGAGGCTCTGCTGGGGTGGCGGGCCAGGGCTAGAACCCGCCATCCCTCCCGGGCACCTCATGAGCGGCTGGGCACAGGGAGAGCCGGTAGCAGCCCTGCCCCTGTGTGTGAGTCTCTCTTCTTATAATAGTCATTTTTTTTTCCTACCAGGACAAATGAGTGTTGATAGGAAAAGCAAACAGGAAAAATTAATTTTAGGTGGTCTATAGGCTGTTGAGAGCAGGGTAATCAATAAATAAACAATGTTTCCATGAGATACATTTCTGATTTGAGGATAAATTAAGATTTCTAATTGAGGTTTTATCATTTCATTTTCAAACATTCCCAAATAAAAATGTTTTCTTTGTTTAGTGCAAATTCTACTCCTAATTTCTTTAGCCAGACTTATGGTAAAGGTAAGTATATGCCAGAAAAAGCAGGCTGGCAAGTGAGGAAGGGGGTTGGCTTAGCCATGAATGTTTAAAAGTCGGAACCAACTCAATTTTGTAAGAGACCCATCAGAGGATAAAGATAAGGCCATGCATTCCATGCTGTCTCCGAGTCACTCACATTCAACTGCTCTGGGTGGGCAGTTGTTTCACTTTAAGGAGCACACTCCATTTGGAAGTTGCCCACAACCCACTATTCTAGGCTTGTCTCATTTTTTTTCTTTAGCTTTGTGGGCACAATTCATTCTAGGGGATTTCCTGCATTCTAAATTGGCTGTGCTGGTTCTATTACTTTACAATGTTAACTCATCTCTCATCTTTTTCTCTGGAGATACCTGCAATTTTAACTCTAGAGTGTGTTCCCTTTTCTATCTTGTCCCCTGATATTTCCTAAGTAAATTTATATGATTCACTATTAACCTTCTGAAAATTTTCTCTTTGAAAACTTTTCCTGCGAAACATGGAGATTAGGACTTCAATATTTGCACTCTACAGGAGTTGCTTCAGGCTTTTTTGATACTGACCTCCTTAGCATCTCTATTAATGGTCAGTCAAGCAGGAATATGGTATCTGGTACTTATATGTTGGCCATCCTTCCTCTTCAGTGGATCTCTGAGTACCCTCCAGAAAAGTCAGAATTACTGGCAAATGAGGCCTAACCAAGATTGAAATAGTTGCCCTCACATTCACATGAATGTAACCTTATGGGTTCTATTCTTCACTGGCTTCAATTTTCAACATCATAATATTTTTCATAGGGCTCTTTCACCATTACTTAACATGACAGCTGGCTTTCCCCAGAATGAATGAACTCAGAGAATAAAGAGGCAACGACAATGTCTTTTCCATTATATTCTTATGTTACCCACTGTAACTTTTACCATTTTCCATTGACTAGAATGAAAGCAAGTCACAAAGTCCAATGCTCCTCATTTTTGAAAATAGCTATTAGCAAATATTTAAAAAATAGTCTCAAAAATTTCATGAGGGTGTTCTCTGTTATAAAAAATATTATAATCTTAGACAATGGAAGGCCACAAATAAGAAACTTATTAGAGTTGGCATGTTATCCACTAGAGTTTGTACTAGATGTAATTCTACAAATTGCTTACAATATTTGAAAAATATGTAAATTATAAAATATGTAAGTGAAAAATATGACAGCATGTTCCTAATTTGTATACTTTATTAACTCTATCATTTATTGATGTTTTATATCCAGAACTCTCCTCTTATTTAAATGATTTTAAACTATTAAGCAATATAGTTAATAATGGCTGGATGCAGTATGACTTATCAAATTGTCCAACATTTGGAAAATACAAACTAGGCAAAGAAATGCTTGAGCAAAAAAAAAACATCCTTGGGGGCTGAAGCCGATAGCCCATAGGGTAGGGCATTTGCCTTTGCACGCAGCCGGGCGTATGTCGGCCCAGGTTCCATACCCTGCATGACACGCGCGCTTTTCGCTCGCGCTTCAGCGTGCTGTGGCGTGCCTGTGGCGTGCCTGTGGCGTCCCAGAGCCACGGTTCATGCCTCGGCTCCGCCAGGCAGGGGATCGGTGTTAGTGGTGGCATGCGGCGGGGCCTGCCGCTGCGTGGCTCGCGCATCCTTTCGCTCCTACCTGGTTGATCCTGCCAGTAGCATTTGCTTGTCTTAAAGATTAAGCCATGCATGTCTAAGTACGCATGGCCGGTTCAGTAAAACTGCGAATGGCTCATTAAATCAGTTATGGTTCCTTTGGTCGCCCGCTCTCTCCTACTTGGATAACTGGTAATTCTAGAACTAATACATGCCGTCGGGCACTGATCCCCTTGGGCGCTGATCCCCTTCTTGGGGGGATGCGTGCATTTATCAGATCAAAACCAACCTGGTCAGACTCCGGTCAGACTCCCTTGGCTCCTGCCATGGGGGGGGCGCTGGCGGCTTTGGTCACTCTAGATAAACTCGGCCGACGCATGGGGGATGACCCATTCGAATGTCTCGCCCTATCATATAAGAGCTAATCTCAGAAGAAACGATTAGACCTTATACCTATAATAGGGTGTGGCACCACCCTTCTACTATCTACTACTATCTAGAAGCTGTTTAGGGTTCTTTGTTGACAAGACCCTCCCTTAAGTTTGGCAGGGCTCTCCTTCTTGGATCTTGGGTGAGATCCTTTCTTTGGTGGGACTCCTTTCTGGTAGGACACTTTTTGGTAGGACTCCTCTCTCTGGTAGGATCCACTTTGGTGGGACTCTCTCTTTGGTGGGATTCTCTTTGGTAGGAGACTTGGGCCCTCCTGATGGTCTAAGTTCTGACCAGAACAAAGGCTGTTCTGAAGGCAGAGAGCAAGCCCAGACTGATTTCCAAAGGTGGACTTTTATCTTCTTGGGCTTGAATGCTCTGGATTCATCTGCTGGGCCATTGGAAGATTGATTGGGGGCAGGGAGGGGGTTAATGGCTGGGTGGAAGAAGGTAGATCCAGCTTCCTCAGTGTCTATTGTTGGTTAATGGGTCTTATCAGGTCTTCATTCCTGGTTCTAAAAGGTGATAGTCTAATGGCCACAGACAGTTCACTGCATGCAGGGTATGCCCCCCCCACTGCAGTCTGCCTGCTACATCACCACCAACAGTATGACCTACCCTCTGATAATGTTGCCACTTTCCCCTACCCTCAAGGTTGTCCATTAGCAAGCATATATAAATCTAGTCTCATAATCTAGTCTCAACAAAGTGGAAATAGAATTTAAAAAATATTAGATACCTCACAATGCTGTATTTAAAGTCATTGTCTGAAAATTTACTAAAATGGTTGGTGCTAGTTGAAACTTCTTTGTTAAATGTTCGCACTCACTAAGCTTGGTAGGCTTCTATGCAACTTCCTCATCAGATATGCTTTGCTGTCAGTACTGAGAAATTTAAAGGTGTAGTGGCCAACTCCTTCCAGAAGATATGGAGATGGAACAATGTGGCCACTTGGCAGTTGATGAGATTCAGTTGTAGAGATGAAATGTTTATACATTGGAAGATGTAGGGTGTGGCTGGGGTTATTTCAAGCGTGAAATATTTCACCATTATCATTTAATGCACCATATATTCCAAGGTAAACACTGAAGTCCTAACACTGTGTATTAATTTTATTTTCTAGAATCCTATAAAATATAACCACATAGTATGTATTGTTTATTTATATTCTTATGATTAAATGCTTTTCTATTATATATTGTTCTTTATATTTTATTGTTCAATACTCTTTTCTGTAATTAAACTACTTCCTTTTATATATTCACCTGATTAAGAACATTTTTTTTCCTACCTTTCAATTGTTACAAATATAGCTGTTTAAACTTTTTTTTTTACTAATTTGGAACAGAAGTTCTAAAGAAGAGATAGTGAGAGTTCTGCCGTAATCTACTTTGTTGACAGTTTCTCCCAAAGTTTTAGACTCAAGACTATTTAAATAGTAATATATAAAATAGCATGCAAGGGAGATATGCCTCTCCTTATTTACCTGGCAAAACAAAATCTCTCTGCTATGCTTATATCTAAATTTGTATCTCAAATAATCAGAGAACACAATAAAATATTTTATGCTGCTAAATGTTGACTTTTCTTTCACAAAACAAAATTGTCATGAAAACTTAAATATACTTAATAATACATTGGGAGATATACATACATTATTATTTATATTATAATAAATTTATGTAGGCTATTATCAAAATACCAAAATAATTATATCAATAATTGAATTGCCATACTCTGAGTAGGCACTCTTTTCTGATAATCTTAGTATTTCTAAAACATTTTAAATCACAAATATTATTATAAGTATACATTTACAGAATAGACTTTTGAAGATTTTCAGAAACTGGATTTGAGTGAGAACAAGAGTCAGATTTTAATAACGGATGCAGGAATGAATGTTTTTAAACCATTTCTGGTTTAATAGATGTTAGAATTAAGCTATCAAAAGAATCATTAAATTATTTATGTAGATTGCTGGTTGTTTCAGACATTTTAGTGCCATTTCTGGCCCCCAAATTATCAAAGAATACACAAATCTGAGGAAATTCTCAGATAAGCATTCATAAATAATTTATAAGTATTAAATTCTAGCAAAGGTTGAGTCTGTTAAGTAAAAATCTTTGTATATTTTTGAAAATGGTAAATAGTTGCATTAAAAAAGAAATCTTATAGCTAAATCCTGTAAATGTAGGGAACATATTTTCCCATTTATTTTCTAGGACTGGTATATATGAACTAGTGTATAGTGTAATAAGAAATGCATTAAAATGTTTGAACATAAACCAATACTAAAGCAGAAGATACATTTCAAAACAACATGTGACCAATCTATTGGAAATAAAACACTAAAAAATAGAATCAAAACAAACTTTGTTGACAAGGGAGGTAGTCATTTTTTCTTTGTAGTAACAGTGTACTCAGAAATTCTAGGTTGTAGACAGTGTATTCCTTGTAGTATGAGTTTGAAAGTAGATACATGTTCTTATGAGTAGTTGTTAATGGTTATATCCCTAGTTGAAAATTCTTTTTACTCAAAGATAAGTATGCTTTTCTTTCCCTCAGATGGAAAATATGACAACTTATTTGTGTTAATACACTTACTGGAGTCAAACTTAATGACACAGGTAAATTCCTT